>JAUKPQ010027604.1:0-41669 GCA_032273045.1 Chloridella minuta
GGTACCCATAAGGCACCATACCACGGTTAATCGGTGGGGATTAGGTGGGATAGCTGTGCAGGTATTATCTGCATATGATCTGCATATGCTCTTTTTATCTGTTCACCCTTGCCCTTTGTTAAGTTTTGTTACAGACCCTTGCCAACCTGCCCGACCTTGTGCCCATAATGAGCGAGTCAACCACAGACAAACAAATGACCGAACACCGCGCCGCCCACGTTGCCTGGCTCAAGCATCGCCTAGCCACTGAGGCAATGGACGATTGGACCCGTTGTCAGGTACTGGCTGCCCTCAGCCTGGCCCAAGGTTAAGAGTTGCAACAACCGGGCCCAACTCGGGCCCAACCCTGCCTAAGCTAAGCAAGCCCAACCACCGACACCAACCGACCATCATGCAAGCCCAAACAATCACAAGCCGCACCACCAAAGCCCAACTACTCAGCATCCTTGCTGAGACCAAGGCCAACCTGGCTACCGTCAAGGAAGAACGCACAAGCGCCCTAGTGATTGCTGCTATCTTCTTCTGTCTCGGACTTCTGTTCTGAGATAGTAAGCTTTGTTACCATCCCTCGCCTGCCCTAAGAAAGCCCAGATCGGCACAGACTAGGATAGGCGAGACCACACCAACCACACCTAACAAGATGGACTATCACGACCACAGCCCCCAACAGATTAGGGATGAATTTGCCGAACTATGGCAAGATGAGGTGATAGGAAAAGAGTACCTATTGCGGGCACTCTCAAACTATGTCAGCACTGACATCCTGGCTCAGTTTATGGATGACCTCGCCCATGGGAGGGTTTGATCATGTGGTTTGATCGTTTCGATGTGTGCATGGCTCATTATGTATTTGCCAGCCTATGGCATGGTGGGCAAGGATCGGCAACCTATGCAAAGTTTGCCCAACTTAATCGAGTCCGATTCTCTCCTAGTATTTGCTTCTCTGGCTTGCCTAAAGATCTGGACGACAATGCTAAGGAGATTTACCGCCAGTTGGTAGTTGCTAAGTGTGGCATCCACTCAACCAATCCCAAGGTATCCCAATGATTCAAGTTTCCCTAACAAAGATCAGCAGCAACGCTAAAACGGGCCCCATCCCGACCACAGTCACAAACCGCAATAGTTGCCCGCCTACGTGCCCATTTTATGATAAGGGCTGTTATGCAAAGTATGGGCCTGCAAAGATTCATTGGGACCACGTAACCAACGGGACCCGTGGTAGTGATTGGGACGCACTTTGCCAGACCATTGGCACGCTAACCAGGGGTCAACTGTGGCGCCACAACGTAGCGGGAGACCTGCCCCATACTGAGGGGCAGATTGATCGTCCTATGTTGGCCAAACTAGTTTCAGCCAACAGGGGTAGGAAGGGGTTTACTTACACTCATCACAGACTCACACCTGAAAATCTAAAGGTATTAGCAGACGCTAACAACAAAGGGTTTACGATTAACATCAGCACTGAATCAGTTGAGTATGCTGATGCTATGATGACAAAGTATGGGATACCTGCTGTGGCTGTGGTTCCCTCAGATCAGACTGAGAGAATTTATCGGACAAAGTCTGGTCGCAAGGTGGTAACCTGCCCTGCAACTATCTTTGATAATATTACCTGTGCTACCTGTGGCATCTGCCAACAGGCAGATCGTGACTTCATTGTTACCTTCCCTGCACACGGGACGGCCAAGAAAACAGTCAACCAAATTGTAGGAGTTTGAGCCATGATCACCCAAACTGACCGGGACTTTGTCAACTTCCTTTTTGATAAGTTAATGCCAATCACTGATAACATCGACCTGCACAGTGATGATAGCCACTGTGATCACATTGAGTTTGAGAAGACTTGGCAACTTGAAATGGAACTAGGACTATGATCACCGACCCTATTATTCGCCTTGAGAATGAGATCAGCACCCTACAGCATTTCATAGACTTTGGCTGGTACCTTGACAATCCAGCCGATAAGATCCGCGCTAAGGTTGCCATCCAGAATCTTAAGGAACTAGTGTTCATGCTTCAGAGTCAGACCCAATGCTGATCCTCATCTCCTGTCTCCTGATCCTACTGCTTGGGCTGATTAGGTTTCGCAACTTCTTAATGCGGTGAGAGTAACTAACCAGCAAGCTAACCTATGGTGGCGAGAATCAGGCCAGAATCTCACTAAGTGCCTAAACCTAGCAGTAGCCTATGCTCTGAGGATTGAAAGGGCAAAGCATAAGAAACCTAAGACAAAATCCACTCTGGATAGGCCTTACCGTCTGCCCTTGGTCTATCACAACTAAAACAAGGGGGTCCCTAAGGGGACCCTTTTTTTGTGCCCAGTTTTTGGGTAGTACATATGTACCTCATGCCTCTCACAAGCCTCCTGAAACGTTGCGAGACGATTTTGAACATTCGGCCCTGGTCTGTGCTAGGATACCAGAGCCATCACCAAACCCATTCCCAATGGCAACCAACACCCTGGCACGGCCAGGCGACGACAATTCAGACAGTGACCCCCGCAAGGTCATGTTTGGTAGGATCCTTGCTAAGATAAGGTATGGGGGCAGCGATGCCCTCAGCACTGCCGAACGCATGGCTGTGGTTGAGATCTTCCGGGCAGCAGCCATCACTGCTGACAGGCGGATCATCAAACTGAAAGACGAGATAACTTGTGCTCATCTTGAGTATTGTTATCGTCTTCCAAATACCCTTTGATTGTTTCTTATGACTTTTTCCAAACGATTCCTTACTGCCACGATTGTGTGGTTGGCTGCTCATCTACCCAACCCTGCTGTGGCTGAAAGCATCACTGCAACCGTGTATCATCCTTGGTACGATGGTCGCCCTGATTATTGTGGAACAACCTACCGTGACTCGGTGGTGAGTGCTGCCCATGCTTGGTTGAAATGTGGAACCAAGGTCTCGGTTACTAACCCAAGAACGGGCAAAAGCCTTTTGGTTCGTATCACTGACAGGTGTGCATGTTCTTCTCTTGATCTGAGTTACCGAGCAGCGGTGTTGCTTGGTGTTCCGACTGATGGTATTGCTCGCGTGAGGATTTCTTACTAAGATGACCATGACCACCACAAGCCAAACCATGAACGACTTCAAGGCAACACCTGAGCATTGGAAATCCATTAAAGAATACGATACTTTTGTGTGCTCCTGCATCCTCGAACTCCGCGCTCGCGTAGCCGCGTTAGAGGAAGAACAGACCGAATTGGTCAATAGCTACCACTTCGTTGTCAAGGCGATTACGGAGCGCCTTGAGAAGCTGGAGGCCCAGGCCAACCATTTTGGGGACACCAACAAAATGGTCCCGCCCCCGGTGGCGACGGATGAGGAGCTGCGAGACATTTGGGACCGCGCATTTGACCTTCGCGCCATTTACAACCTCGGCGTAGCCCACGGCCAGGCCGGCAGCCGGGAGGTGGCGGAACCTGCGCCAGTGGCGGGGGGATTGGTGGCAAGGGTGGCTGAGGCCATACATGAGCAACTTAATGAAGCTGGAAACTGGGAATACGAAGCCCGCGCCGCACGCCGACCGAAACCGCCGAGTTTGAAGGAGCAGGCTTACGCCGCCCTGGATACCTACATCTATGGCAATCCAGATCACGGCGACAAACAGAACACTTACAACACCCTCCGCAAAGCCCTGGATCAACTCAATGACTGACCAACACCCGATCATACCGCCGTCTGAGTTAGTGCAGAGATGGCGTGCAGCGGCCAGCAATGTACCGGCAACTCTGAGTACACAAACAGAACCACGTCGTGATTACATTGACTACATCGCCACCGCTGCCGCCCAATGGGGTGCCGACCAGGAGCTGGAGGCGTGTCTTGAATGGGTTTCATCGGAACTTCGCGGACAGTTGCGACCAGCGCATCGGATTGTTGACGACCTCCGCGCCGCCCGCCGCCCCAAACCGCCGACGCTAAAGGAACTGAAGGAGCAGGCGCTAGCAGCCGCCGCACGCTTCTACGCCAAGGGCCACGAGGATTGCACTGAACAGGAAGTGCGTGATGACTATGACACCCTTTGCCGCGCCCTAAAGGCCCTGCCCAATGACTGACCTCACCCCCAACGACCTTAGCCACCTCAGTGATGTGGTCTTCGAGGCCCTCTGCCCGCAGGGGGAACACGCACCAGGGCCGGAGCCGCTATCACCCGCTGCTCAGGCGGTGCTGGATGCCTACCTCAATGCACCGTGCGGAGCACCGCGCCGTGTCTGGGTCGCCGCCGCCCTTTGTGCTGTTGTGGATCAGGCTCATCCAAAAACTAACATCAAAGACATTGGTTACACTCATCAAAACTATGTTGATGGATGGAAAGATGCTCTTGATGTTATTCTCGCCATCGCCACCGAACTGGAGGACCTGCAATGACCACCACCCCCGACTTCCCCAACTTGAGGAGTGCTTCCCCTTCCACAAACCTCAAAACCAGTCTGGCAGTGGCTTCTCAGCTGCAAGGTTTGCTCACCTTCCGGCAGATGCGTAAGCTCTGCAAACACCACAGGATCAGACAATACAGCTATCTTGCAAAGGATGAGATGGCAATGATCATTGCTTTGGATATGATCAACAAACTTTCACGAAAACACCATGTTTCCAACCGTAAGCGCACTAAGGTATGATGATCTGCTGAGAGAACTTCAACTTCTCTCGGTTGATTATTGCACCGAACTTGGTGGTAAGATCAATGCCCACATTGACGTGCTTGCCATGGCTGATGTTGATGAGGATGGGAATGAAACCCCAACCGCCGATGTCCACCCTGCTAAGCTACTGAGGGCACAGCTGGGCCTTGAGGGGGCTGAGGATGAGGTTGAGCTGATTCAAAAGCTGATCAGCGTTATCAGCAACATCATCACGATCCGCAAGGCCCGCTATTGTGTGTTTGATTCCCTTTCCATTACCCAGGAGATCACTGACTGATGGCAACAAGTGAGCAACTCGATCGACAGTTTCGTCGGGAACTTGAAGCAAAGCAGGAGGGCATGATCAGGCTGGCTGAGCGCACAAGGGCAGCCGAGGACAGGAGTTATGCCAGCAGCACGGTGTATGGGACCAGTCTGATTAAGCATGGCCTTGGTGCTATTGCTAAGGAGATTGGTGACAAGGTTGCTCTGATTGATAATGGCCAAGCAGCTGCCTATGCAGAGGCTGTGGTCCTGATCAAGGAGACTGATCCTGGTGTGCTGGCTGTCATCACTGCCAAGACGCTCATTGATGGCCTTGGTAAGTGTCGTGGGTCTGCTGATCCTACCTACGTCAGTATCACCACCATGATTGGCACCAGGGTGGAACAGCAGCTGATGCTGGACAGCTTTGAGACACAGAACAAGGATCTCTTTCGCAACACCGCTGACAACATCCATGCCCACAAGGGCTATGGGTACAAGGTCCAGCGGTATCGTGCTGCGATGAGGAAGAACGACATTGAGTGGCAACTGTGGACCCCTACGATCCGCCATAAGGTTGGTGCGTGGTTGGTTGATCGTCTTGCCAAGGCAACGGGCTGGATCAGCTCCAAGGTGACCTACAAGCAGGGCAAGAAGAGTTCGGTGCTCACCTACCTACCTGAGTTCCTAAGGGCACAGGAGGCCCTCCTGTTGCAGGCTCAGGCCTATTGTGGGTGCCTGTGGCCCATGCTGTGCGAACCCAATGACTGGACCGACCAGCATTCGGGTGGATACCTCACCAACGACATTCGCAAGTTGAGTCGCCTGGTACGGGTACGAGACTATGGGGGGTCTACTATCTTACGGAACAGCAAGGCCCTCGCCATGCTGAACACCCTGCAACGGGTGCCGTATCGGATCAACCCTATTGTTCTGAGCGTAGCCAACTTCTGTATGGAACACCGCATTAGTGTGGGTAAGTTCCGAGCCGAGGATCCAACACCTCCTCCGCCAAAGCCAGAGCCTTGGGAGACTGCTTCTGAGGAAGACAAGTTAGCCTATCGGAAAGCTCGTACTGAGATTGAAGATAGGAACTCGTTTCTGGCACAGAATAACTACCGAACAATAGAATGCTTGTTTGTTGCGAACAAGTATCAGGGTGATCCGTTTTGGATTCCATGGAGTTTCGACTACCGTGGACGATGCTATCCAATTCCCACAAGCCTCAGCCCACAGGGGACTGACTTTGAAAAGAGTTTGTTTCTCTTTGAGGAAGAAGGCTTAGTGGTTCAGTGGTGGTTAGCCTTTCAGGTTGCTACTACCTATGGATTGGACAAGGCTACGATGGATGATCGTCTGACTTGGACCTATGCCAATCATGCCCTAATCAGCAAGATTGCTAGTGATCCAAAAGGCATGATCAATGAGTGGTCCGTAGCAGAGGAACCTTGGTGTTTCTTGGCTGCGTGTCTTGAGTATCATTCCTGTGTGATTGTTGGTGATAAGAAGACATCTGGTCTTCCTATTGCTGTTGATGCTACTTGTTCTGGTCTTCAACACCTCTCTGCCCTTACGCTTGACCGCACGGCAGCTGAGATGGTCAATGTTGTCCCAACAGCCAAGCCTTCTGATGGCTATCTGATTGTAGCTAACAAGGCCAAGGAGAAAATACCAGAGCATCTTCATCAGCACATCACCAGGAAGGTAACCAAGAGGACCGTGATGACAACACCCTATGGTGTGACTCGTCACTCTGCTCGTGATTACATCCGACAAGAGCTTCGTGGTGTTACCCTTGAAAAAGGAGAACTCACCGAGATTGTGAAGGCAATTTATGACTTCGGTGTTAAGGAGATCTTCTCTGGTCCTGTGCTTTGTATGAACTTCATCCAAGGGGCAGTCAAGGAGCAGATCAAGTCTGGCAAGGAGGTCATTGAATGGGTGACACCTTCTGGATTTCCTGTGGTTCAAAACCTAAGGATCACACAAACAGAACGGATTGCCACCAAGTTGCTTGGCACAACACTCACCGCAAACATCGCTAAGCAAGAACCAGGACCAGTGGACATTGATCATCATGTCAGTGCTTCGGCTCCTAATGTGATCCATTCCCTGGATGCTGCGTTGTTGCATTGTGTGTTTGCAGATTGGAAGGGGCCTTTCACTGTCATCCATGACTGTGTGTTAGGACGTTCCTGTGACATGGATCTGATTGCTAAGGCAGTCAGGAATGAGTTCGTGTCGATTTACAGCCAGCCTGTTCTTAGGAATTGGGCTGATCAGATTGGTGCTATCTTTGATGAGAGCATCATGAAAAACACTTTGGACATCAATGATGTTCAAGCTTCCCCTTACTTCTTTTGCTAATGAGTCCCGCTGAAAAGCTTGCCTTCGTGGCAGAATTTGCTTCTGAATACGCGTTGGATCTTGAGATTACTGGTGTGCTGTTTGAACAGTTCTCCGAGTACCAGAAGGATGAGCCTGAGCTGACCTTTGAGCAGTTCGTTAAGGATGAGTTCGTTGCAGCTGCTTGGATGTGCTGTGCTGCCTCTGGTGGTGGTGTTCAGGAATGCACCGAAGTTGCTGAGAAAATGAGCGAGGCATTCGAGTGATTAACTTCGAGGAACTGACTGCTGCCTACGGCTTCTCCTACGAGGAGGGTCTTTCGATCATGCGGTGGTATGATGAAGACCTCGGGGACACCCCTGAGAGCCTCCTGGCCCTCTTCCGTGAGCATGAGGATCTTGTGGCCAACACCAAACTCACCACCCTTCTTTCCATCTCATGAGCGACAACCGTTTCGTCTTTGCCACTACCCTTGAAGGCTACATCAATGCCCTCATTCCCGGTGGTAAGTTCAACAATTGCTCCATTGGCTTCCGTATTCCTGATGAACTCATTCCTGAGTTTGACAAGCAATATGAGAATGCTTTGGAGTGGGGCAAAGCTAAGTTGGCAGGAAAGCGCAGCACAGCAGAACTTCCCAAATGGGATGAGTCTGGTTTTGTGAAGCTGAGTTATGGTGGTGACAGCAACAACCCTATGTTCCCCTGGGTGGATACGGATGGTCAACCTATTCCTCTGACAACTCAGATTTGGAAGGGAACTAAGGTTCGTCTTATTGTTGATGTTAAGCCTTATGTCTTCACCACCAAGATTGGCCTCTCATTCAAAGTCAAGGGTGCCCAGATCATCTCCCTTTCTTCGGGGAACGGGTATGACTCTGGTGACATCAGCGATGATGATGTGGTTGCTATTTTTGGTACCACTGATGGATTTAAGGTAGGTAGTCCCAACTTCCAGCCTGCTCCTACGGAAACTTCTGACGATCTTCCCTTCTAATGGCTGGCTACCGGAGCCGACTGGAGGAACGGTTGGCCCGGTGGTTGGAACTGAACGAAGTTCCATTTGAGTATGAAACCCTCAAACTCTCTTACACCATCGAAGCCCAGTATTCACCGGACTTCATTCTTCCCAATGGTGTGATCTTGGAAGCTAAGGGTTACTTCAAACCTGCTGATCGTCGTAAGATGTTGGCAGTCAAAAAAGCTAACCCTTCCCTTGACATTCGTTTTGTCTTTCAGGCTCCACACAACACGCTTTCTAAGGAAAGCAAAACCACCTATGCCATGTGGGCCGATAAGAACGGATTCAAGTGGTGTCCCTCTTCCGATATTCCTCTCTCTTGGATTGAATGAAAAACGCTGAGTCAGTGTTCATACGCCATGAATCCTGCCCCTCATGCAGTAGTAGTGATGCGCTCGCTCGTTACCAAGCGGGCGATGCGTATTGCTTCTCCTGCGGATACTATGAGCATGGTGATGGTACCGTCCAATCTTCCCACAAGCCTCGCACAATCATGGACTATTCTGGGGACATCATTCCCCTTCGAAAACGGGCTATCTTTGAGGATACCTGCAAAAAGTTCAATGTCAGGTTTGATTCTGCTTCCCAATCACTTCGGTTTCCTTATTGCAACTCCTCAGGACAGGTGATTGCGTTCAAGGAAAAGACTGCTGCCAAGGACATCACTTGGAAAGGTAAGAACGAAGATCATCAACTGTTTGGCCAGCAACTGTTTGGTGGTGGTAAGGCTCTTGTTATTACTGAGGGTGAGGAGGACGCCATGAGCGTCTGGCAGGCCCGCCCCAATTGGCCAGTAGTCAGTGTTCCCAACGGTGCCAATGGTGCCAGGAAGTCACTGGAGAAGCAACTGAAGTGGGTCCTGGGCTTTGATGAGATCATCCTATTCTTTGACAACGATGGTCCAGGTCAGGAGGCAGTACAATCATGTGCTTCTCTCTTTCCACATGAGCGGGTATTCATTGCCCGCACTGACCAATACAAGGATGCAAATGAAGCATTAGTTGCAAAAGACACAGATGCCATCAGACAGGCAATCTGGAACAAACGACAGTTCGCACCAAAGACAGTCATCGACGGAGCTGATCTCTTTGAGATTGCTAGTCGTCCCCTGGCTGGTAGGGACGCTAGTTGGCCTTTCGACAGTCTTAACGCCGTTACTGGTGGTCTTAGACTCAGGGAACTGGTCACAGTCACAGCCGGCTCAGGTGTTGGTAAGAGCACCCTCTGCGGGGAAGTAGCACAAGGATTGGTTGACCAGGGCCACAACGTAGGCTACATTGGTCTTGAGGAGGGGCTTCAACGCACCGCCTTACGTCTTATGTCCGTCAAGGCCAACAAACCACTCCACATCAGTAATGACATCCCACAAGAGGATTTCCGCCAAGCGTTTGATGCTTCCGTTGGCTCTGGCCATGTTTTTCTACGTGACGGCTTTGGTTCCGTGGATCCTGAGGCTATTCTGAGTGACATCAGATTCATGACCATGGCAAAGGGTGTTAGGTGGGTCGTTCTTGATCACCTCAGCATCCTTCTGTCGGGCAATGACTCAGGGGACGAGCGTAAGCTCATTGACGTTACCATGACCAAACTCCGCAGCTTTGTTGAGGAGACTGGTATTGGTATGATTCTCATCAGTCACCTACGCCGACCACAAAATGACAAAGGACACGAAGACGGAGGAAAGGTTTCCCTCGGACAACTCAGAGGGTCCCATGCCATTGTCCAGCTATCTGATCTGGTTATCGCTATTCAACGAAACCTCAGTGCTGGAGAGAGTCACGCAGAGTTGGTTGTATTGAAGAACCGATTCAATGGAAAGACAGGCCCTGCTGGATTTGTTAGCTACAACGGAGACACAGGTCGAATGTTGGAAGATGCAACTCCAATGTTCAAACAACGAGACACCAATGCCACAACCCCAGACAACTATGACTTCTGAACGACAACTAGGCTACAACAACACAGTTCGATGCCTGACGTGTGACAGTGAGGAGTTTTTCTTCAGCAGAATGATTCCCACTGGCAACTTCTGTTCCAGTTGTGGTCGTCCTGATGTGATCACTGAGACCACGTTTGCGGCTGAGGAAGGTCCGTGGGATTGAGGTTACTTTTTGACTGTGAGACCAACGGTCTGCTGCGTAAACTCAGTGTCATCCATTGCATTGTTGCGATGGATCTGGATACCAAACAGGTTTTCCGCTTCAATGATCAGGGTAGCACTCACAGTGTTACGGAAGGTGTGACTCTCCTCCTTGAGGCAGATGAACTCTGGGGCCACAACATTGTTGGCTATGACATCCCAGCCATCCAGCAACTCTTCCCTTTCTTCCAACCAAAGGCAATAACCTTTGACACCCTGATCATGTCTCGGATGTTCTTTTCTGACATCCTTGTTCGTGATGTGCGAAAACGTCCAGCAGCAATGCCTGGACAGCTCTTCGGACGCCATAGCCTTGAGGCCTGGGGTTACCGTCTCACCGAATACAAAGGTGAGTTTGGAAAGACCACAGACTGGGCTGATTGGTCACAGGAGATGGAGGACTACTGCGAGCAGGATGTCCACGTCAGTGACAAGTTGGTTGAGCTATTCTCACCAAAGCTTACTGACTATGCGGATTCAATCCGGCTGGAACATGATCTTGCCAGCATCATGGCAAAGCAGGAGGCATCTGGTTGGCCCTTTGACGTGAGGGCAGGTCAGCAGCTTGAATCAACTCTCCGAACAGAGATGGATCAGCTGGCTGGTCAGATGATGGAGACCTTTCCCTATGTGGATGGTGGTCAGATGATTCCCAAACGTCCTAACCAGACTAAGGGCTACATCAAAGATGCACCGTTCACCAAACTGAAGGAGTTCAATCCAACCAGCCGTCATCACATTGGCTGGGCCTTCATGACCTGGCGAGGATGGAAGCCAGATCAGTTCACCGATACTGGTACTCCTAAGATTGACGAGGGCATCCTCATGGGTCTTGATACCCCAGAGGCAACCACCTTTGCTCGTATCTTGGAACTCCAGAAAGGGGTAGGGCAACTCAGTGATGGGGCAAACGCATGGCTGAAGATGGTGACACCTCAGGGTCGTATCCATCACCAGTGCATGCTTGCAACCAACACAGGGCGGAATGCCCACAGCAAACCAAACCTAGGACAGGTAAGTAGTGATCCACGTTGCCGCGCTCTTTTCTTGCCTGGTAAGGGGATGCGACAGGTCGGTGCTGATGCTTCTGGCCTTGAACTTAGGATGCTTGGTCATTACCTTGCCTATTTTGATGGGGGGTCTTTCGCTGACGTTGTTGTTAATGGTGACATTCATCAACAGAATGCAGACCGAGTCGGATGCACGAGAAAGGCTGTCAAGTCTCTCACTTACGCATTCATTTACGGTGCTTCCGACAAGAAGATCGGGCTCACTATGGACAAGGGTTTGGGTGATGCGGAAGCCCTAAGACTTGGTAAGGACATTCGTAAGAAGTTCCTTGCTGCCATTCCTGGTCTTGATGATCTTCTCACTGCCGTTAAGAAACGAGCAGAGGGTGATGTCCTGATTGGTTTGGATGGTCGGCCCATTAAGCTTCAAGGTAAGAAACACGCAGCCCTGAACTATCTGCTTCAGAGTGCTGGTGCTATCGTTTGCAAGCGATGGAATGTGATTGCCTATGAGTCACTGACCAAACTAGGATACCAGTGGGACATTGATTACCAATGGCTTGGCTGGATCCACGATGAAATTCAATTAGCCGTCCTTCCACACCTCGTCAATGACTTCAAGTTCAATCTCGAATGGTCAATCGTCCAAGCCGGTGAGTACTACAAACTCAGAGTCCCACTCGCCTCCGAAGCGAAAGAAGGGGCATCGTGGGCAGACTGCCATTGACCTTAGGGTTGATGCTGATTTCTTTGCTTACCGTTCCTGTCAGGTCAATGAGGAAGAGCTGGATTGGGGTGAAGACATCATCACGATTGTCAGCAATCTGGATGAAGTAATCCGAACCTTTGAGCAAGACATCAGCAACCTCAGGTCACAGTTTGACACAACCAATGTCACCCTGTACTTCTCTGACACCAAGAACTTTCGGAAGACGGTTGATCCTGAGTACAAAGGCAATCGCACCAAGCGTAAGCCTGTTGGCTATCGTAGGCTGCTTGATTGGTGTCGGCAGCATTATGATACCGTAACCATTCCTAACCTTGAAGCTGATGATGCTCTTGGCATTCATTGCCACAATGATCCTTCTCACTTTGTTCTGGTCAGTCCCGACAAAGATATGAAGCAGATCGCTTGTCGGTTGTTCAATGGTAAGGAGGAGGTCACCACCACCAAGGAACAGGCAGATTACTGGTTCTGGACCCAGTGCCTAACAGGAGACCCTGTGGATGGTTACAAGGGTGTGCCTGGTATTGGTGCCAAGGGTGCTGAGAAGCTGCTCGTAGGGGCACAGGGGAAGGAGTGGGAGGTGATCAGAGGTGCTTATGAAAAGGCAGGTCTTACTGAGGATGATGCCATCCGTAATGCTAGACTTGCCAGGATCCTTCGCCCTACTGAGTACAACTTCACAATCAAACAACCCATCCTGTGGAACCCACCAACCAATGAGTAAGTACGACCCAGCTCATTACCAGCAAGGAAAGATTCAGGTTTGGGACTTCATTGTTGACCAAGACCTTGACTTTCTGTCTGGTAACATCATCAAATACATTTGCCGAGCAGGCTACAAACCACAAGAAACTGAACTCGATGATTGGCTTAAAGTCCGCGCCTACGTTGACCGAAAAATCAAAGCCATTGGTGACGCCCAGCCTCCTCACTCAGGCTATCCTGTTCCGTCAGGCGATGGAACAACCAGTGGCCAGTGTCGATGAGAATGTCCACGAACTTCAACACAGCCTCATTCGTGAGGAATATGGTGAGTTCTGTGATGAATATGAAACGGAACTTGATGGTGGCTCTCTGGAGAACCAACTCAAAGAACTAGCAGATCTCGTCTTTGTCTGCTACCAATATGCCGCTGCCCGTGGGTGGGACCTTGACTCGGCAATGAACCGTGTCTTCCGTTCCAACATGAGCAAACTCGTGGATGGCAAGCCCCTCCGCCGCGAAGATGGTAAGGTTATGAAGGGGCCAAACTATGAACCACCTATCCTTGAGGATCTTCTCTGATTATGAAAACGCCCAATGTTATTGCCCGCACGGGTCGTGTCCAGAACTGGATCAATGATCCTACCAGTCGTCTTCCCGTGTCCTGCACCGTCTTTGTGGTTCAGGATAGCATGGAGGGTCCTGATGGGATTGAGTCCTCCTGGCGTTTTGTTTCCCACGCACTACGCAATGGTGCTGGTGTTGCTGTTCACCTCAGCAACCTACGTCCCAAGGGTGATGAGAATGGAAAGGGCCTGACGGCTTCCGGTCCAGTCTCCTTTGCCCGCATTTATTCTGCTCTCAATGAAACACTCCGCCGAGGTGGGCACTACAAGAACGGTGCTGTGGTATGTCATCTGGACTACGATCATCCTGATGCTCTTGAGTTTGTCAATGCTAGCCGTTCTGACCTCCCATGGGTGAAGCGTTGTCTGGATGTTGACCAATACTTCCTTGAGGATGGTAATCCTGAACTGATTGCTGCCACCATTGAAGGCATCAAACGTGGTGACATTTGGCTGAACAAGATCCGCTATGATGCTGATGGTGCCAGGATCTATGGCAACGTCTGCCTAGAGGTGTATCTGAAGAGCCGTGGTACCTGCCTGCTTCAGCATGTGAACCTAGGTGCTTGCACCAAGGACAACATCGTTGGCGCCTTTGAGGATGGCATGACCAGCCTGGTTCTTCTTCACGGCAAGACTGGTGTTGGCGACACTGGTGAGTATCTGACACCTGAGTTTGATCGTCAGGTTGGTCTCGGTGTGTTGGGTCTGGCAAACTTCCTTGCCCAAAACAAGGTCACCTATGCCCAGTTTGGTGAGGCTCTGGAGCAGTACCTGACCCATCAACCAGAAAACACCATTGCCTACAATATGGTGACTGAGCTGGCACTAGGCATTGAGAAGGCTGCCATTATCGCCCGCAAGGCTGGTATGGTCCGTGCCTTTGCCATTGCTCCAACGGCTTCCTGCTCCTACAACAACGTGGACCTAAGGGGCTACACCACAGCCCCTGAGATCGCCCCACCCATCTCTCGCAACGTGGATCGTGACAGCGGCACCTTTGGTGTTGATGCCTACCAGTATCCTCCTGACATGGAGATTGCTGCTGAGGTTGGTTGGGAAACCTACAACAAAGTGGTGGATGGGCTGATCTCACTCTTCCGCAACACCATGTTGTTCCATGGTTACTCCTACAACAGCTGGAGTGATGTCGTCACCTACGACGAATCGTTCATTCAAAAGTGGCTTATCTCGCCACAAACGTCACTTTACTATTCCCTTCAGGTGATGCCTGATGTGCAAGCAAAGGATGATGCGTTGGCTGCTCTTAATTTGGAGTTCCATGAGTTCTTTAAGTTTGACATGATTGATACGGTGGAAGAAGTTCCCCCATCTGATGACCGTTGTATTCCCTGTGGAGAATAATTGTGACTGTTTCGCCTTATGATCAGGTTGTTTCCCGCAAACGCAAATGGACTCCTGTTGCTGTTCAAAAGGGCAACCTTGTTCCTGACTCAGAGGATGCAATCTTTCGGGCACTTGCTTTGCGCCACCTTGAATTGCCTGTGGCAGACTTTCTTCGTCAGGGTTTGGAAAAGGAACTTCCCAAGACTGCTGGTGTTGTTGAGGCTCTCACCTCCAACATCCAAGATGAAGAGCGTCATGATCAGGCCTTACGTTATGTGGTCGCTGCTCATGGTTCTGATCCGAAGGCAGAGGCAGAAGGAAGTCACATCCTAAGGACCTGGATTGAGGCACCGGAGCATCCGATCCTTAAGGCCGCTATTCTTGAGAGGAGTGTTTTCTTTGTCCTACTGCCCTTCTACCGATTCAATGGAGACATCGGAATCCGAACCACAGCAGCAGACATCAGCCGAGATGAGCAGACCCACGTTGCCATTCACAGCATGGTCTGTTCAGAGCTTGGCCTGCGGTCCTCACCAGGCCTCAATCGCCTTCGTCGAGCGACTGTTGGATGGATGATGGATGGTCTGACCAGCACCACCAACAAGTACCTCAGCAAGGACTTCTGGATTAGTCAATCTGATTCCCTGTACGAACGTGGCAAAGCTCCTGGCCTTTCTGACACACAACGTGCAAGGATGCCTGCATTTTTTGAAGCCAGCAACACGGATCTTCCCCAATATGGTTGACGCCTACTTCGATGCAACTGAGATTCCCCTCACAGACGTGGTGGGGGGACGTGTGGATCTTGATCTTCTCATTGAGGATCTTGACCAGAGGTATCCAGACAACTATCCTGACCACGAGATGACCACGTGGGAAGCAGGACGTATGGCTGGTGCTCTTTCTGTCATTCGTTACATTAAGTCAAAACGCAATCCGTAATCATGTGCCTTGCACCTAGTATGCCGGCTGCTCCGGCACCTCCTGCTCCACCCCCGGCTCCTGTGATTCCGGCTGGCACCCAGCCCACCACAGTGAGGCCCACCAAGACCACTCGTGAAAGCATTGCCCAAGCAAGCAAAGGTACTAGCAATCTTGCTATTCCCCTGAGCACTGGTGGTATGGCTCCGATGAAGTCTCCTCTCAGCATTGGTGGTATGAATCCTAATCCAACCAACCTTAGTATTGGTAAGTAACAATGGAAAATCAATCTGCCGCAAGTCGTTACGCAAGATTGGCTAGCGACAGAACGATCTTCTTGGATACTGCCAGGGACTGTGCTGTGCTTTCTCTTCCCTATCTCCTCACCCCTACGGGTGTGGTGAATGGACAGAAGCTCGTCACTCCTTGGCAGAGCATGGGCGCCAAAGGCGTTAACGTCATGGCCTCGAAGCTGATGCTAAGTTTGTTCCCAGTGAATGCAACTTTCTTCAAGCTTCAGATCAATGATGGTAAGCTCAGCTTGGACCCATCAATGAGTGCCGCCGTTAAGTCGGAGATTGACCTCTCTCTTTCCAAAATGGAACGAGTGGTCATGCAAAACATTGCCGAATCACAGGATCGTGTGATCCTTCACCAGGCAATGAAGCACCTCATTGTTACCGGGAATGCCCTGGTATTCATGGGAAATAGTGGTGTTAAGTTGTATCCTCTTGACCGTTATGTGGTCGTCCGTGATGGAGAGGGTAACCCCACCGAGATCGTTACTGTTGAAGCTATTGACCGACAGTTCCTGCCACCTGAGTTCCAAAAGAACGCAACCAGGAATGTCAATGATGCCTCCGACAACACCAGTGCTCCTAGCACAGACGTGAGTGTTGGGGAATCAGAAGTCGCTGTGTTCACCTGGGCAAAGCTCATGGATGGACAGTGGCGATGGAAACAAGAAGTGGAAGGGACTATCCTTCCTGATTCCTATGGCAAAGCTCCAAAGAACACAACCCCCTGGCTGCCCCTACGGTTCAACGTGGTGGATGGTGAGGACTATGGTCGTGGTCGTATTGAAGAGTACCTAGGAGATCTGAAGAGCCTTGAGGGCCTGATGCAGGCCATGGTGGAGGGCTCAGCAGCTGCTGCTAAGGTCGTCTTCCTTGTCAGCCCTTCTGCCACAGTGAAGCCCAGCACCCTAGCCAAGGCGGGGAATGGTGCCATCATCCAAGGCAAGGCTGATGATGTTACCGCTGTGCAAGTCAGCAAGCAGGCTGATTTCAGCAGTGCCTACCAGATGATCCAATCACTCACCCAACGCCTCTCTGAGGCCTTCCTGGTGATGTCTGTGCGGCAATCTGAGAGGACCACTGCTGAGGAGATCCGTGCTACCCAGCAGGAACTCAACGAACAGCTGGGTGGCATTTATGGTAACCTCGCTGTTGAGTTGGTACGTCCGTACCTGCAACGCAAGTTGTTTGTTCTTCAGCGTTCCAAAGAACTTCCCCAATTACCCAAGGGAATCGTATTCCCAACCATCATTGCTGGTCTTGAGGGCATTGGTCGTGGGCAAGATCGTGAGTCTCTCATGATGTTCCTGGGAACAATCTCACAAGCCTTAGGACCTGAGGCAATGGCCAAGTACATTGATCCTGAGGAAGCAGTTAAGCGCCTTGCTGCTGCCCAGGGCATTGATACCTTGAAGTTGGTCAAGACTGCTCAGGAACGTGATGCAGAAATGCAGAAGATGCAGCAGGCTAACATGTCCAACAACCTCATGGGACAAGCCGGACAACTTGTTAAGGCTCCTATGATGGATCCAACCAAAAACCCTGGCGCTATTGAAGCCCTTCAAAATGTCGTTAACACCGCGCAACAAGCAGGCAGTGGCCAAACCGCAGCTCCAGCAGGACCCCCTGCCCCCCAGCAGTAACGAACTGCCTGCTGCTATTCCCACTCCTGTCAACATTCCATCTGCTTCTGGTCCTAAGGAACAGTTCAAGTATGGTGATGCTAAGGTGACCTCACCTGGCGTTGGCAAAGTTACCATTGTTATCCACTAACTCTCAATGTCTGAAATCATTTTTGATGGCACCGATCCAGATGTGACTGCTAGCCGCGAGGCAACAGAAGCAAAGAATCTGGAAACTGGTAGCAAGATTATTGAGGCCCAAGAATCAGCAAATGAAGAGAAGTATCGTCGCAGTCAAGTTGATTCCGAGGATGCTGGTCAGTATGCTGGAAAGTTCAAGTCTGCTGAAGACCTTGAAAAGGCTTATCTGGAACTACAGAAGAAGCTTGGATCCAAGGAATCTGAATCAGCAGATGAGGAATCAACAGAGGAGACTACCGAAGAATCTTCTGAAGAAACTGAATCAGAAACCAAATCACCGGTTGCTGAAAAGGTTCAGTTTCTGAAGGATGCGTCGGAGGAGTATTACTCCAATGACAATGCTCTGAAACCTGAGACCATCCAGAAGCTCAAGGAGATGCCATCTGAGCAACTCATTGATGCTTACCTGGAACTTCAGAAGAGCAATCCAGTAGCCAAGGCACAGCCCTTGTCTGACACTGATGCCCAGTCCATAGTCACTTCCGTGGGCGGGCAAGATGCTTACAATGATACCCTTGCATGGGCTGCTGATAACCTCAAACCTGAGGAAGTCGCAGCCTATGACAATGTGGTGAACAGTGGCAACAAGGATGCTATCTTCTTTGCTGTGCAGGCCCTTAACAATCGTTACAAGGATGCTGTTGGCTTTGAAGGTAAGCGTGTCAGTGGCAACAGGGCACCTCGCCCAGAACCGGGTTTCCGTAGCCAAGCTGAACTTGCACGAGCTATTTCAGATCCACGTTACCGCAATGACCCTGCCTATCGGTATGACGTAGAGCAGAAGCTTGCAAACAGCAACGATCTGATGTAAGAACGGATTGGGGGCACCTCAGTGTCGGGCCCCCTTTCTCTTGAGGTTTGGGCCTCATAAAAAACCCAGTCATGACTGGAGTATTGGCCCGCTGCGGTGGACACCCAATATGACGGGACTATTGCCTAACAACTGAATACTACCTCCTAGGGGAAAATCCAAACGTTTGGGAACTGATCATAACACACCTACCTACTAAGACCAATGTCTGCAACACCTACCTATCTTGGCCAGAGTAACAAAGCTGGCAGCACTACCGCTCTTTTCCTGAAGCTGTTCACTGGCGAGGTTTACGAGGCCTTCCGTAACAGCACCATCGCCAAGGATCTGGTCATGAACCGGACCCTCCGTGGTGGCAAGCAAGCCCAGTTCATCCACACTGGCCGTATCTCGGCTGGTTACCACACCCCCGGTGTGCCCATCCTGGGTTCCGGCAACCCTGCTGCTGCCGAGACCACCATCGCAATGGACGACCTGCTGGTTGCCAGTGCCTTCGTGGATGACCTCGATGATGTGATGAGCCAGTATGACATCCGTGGCCCTATCGCCCGTCAGATCGGCCAGAGCCTGGCTGAGTTCTATGATCGTCGCATCTTCCGTGTACTCGATCGTGCCTCCTCTGCCTCTGCTGCCGTGACCGGCGAACCTGGTGGTTTCCAGATCAACCTGGGTGCCAACAAGGAGTATGATGCCCAAGCCCTGGTGGACGGCTTCTTTGAAGCTGCTGCCCGTCTTGACGAAGTGGCTGCTCCTAAGGATGGTCGTGTGGCCGTGCTGTCTCCCCGTCAGTACTATGCCCTGATCAGCCAGGTTGACACCAACATCCTGTACCGTGAGTACGGCAACAACCAGGGTTCCATGAACTCCGGTGATGGCCTGTATGAAATCGCTGGTATCTCCATCAAGAAGTCCAACAACATCCCCTTCCTTGGGAAGTATGGTTCGGCTTCTGGCGCTGCTATTGATGCTGCTGCCGTGACTGGTGAGAACAACTCCTACGGCATTGCTTCCAACTTCACCAACAGCTGCGGCCTGATCTTCCACCGTGACGCTGCTGGCGTTGTGGAAGCCATCGGTCCTTCGGTACAAACAACTGGTGCGGATACGAAAGTTATTTACCAAGGTGATGTAATTGTTGGTCGTCTTGCATATGGAGCTGGCGCAGTTCGCGTTGGCGTTGCTGGTGCTTTCCGCAATATCTGATCCTTTATAATTTTTAAATATGGGCTTAACTTATTTAAGGTTAAGCCCTTTTTTTTAATAACGATTTTTCTACATGAATCAACCTAAAGGCTGTAATGTTTGTAAAGTTGATCAGATGCTAACTGAGTTCCATAAAGACTCAAGTACAAAAGATGGACGGCGTAGTACATGTAAACAATGTGCTAATAACCGTTCAAAGGCTCAACATGAAGCTAACCCTGACAGGGCAAAAGATCAAAACCTACGTCGTTATTATGGCATCTCTCTCGCAGATTACATTCAAATGCTTGAGGCCCAGGACGGTCGCTGCAAAATCTGCAAGACTGATGTTCCTGGCGGAAAGGGGTCCTTCCATGTGGATCATTGCCATAACTCAAACAAGGTGAGAGGATTATTATGCCATCATTGTAATGTTGGCATCGGTCATTTTAAAGATGATATTTCAACCTTAGCTTCAGCAATTCTTTACCTAAGTGAACATCATGACCACACAGTTACAAGCAATTAACCAAATGCTGGTGGGAATCGGCCAAGCCCCAGTTGTTTCCCTCGACATCGCTAACCCAGAGATTGCCACTGCACTGAGTATTCTTGATTCCATGAACCGAGAAGTCCAAGGAGAAGGATGGCACTTCAATACTGAGATCAATTACCCGTTCACACCGGCTGCGAATGGTGAGATCACAGTACCATCCAATGTCCTTCAGATCTCGGACAACAAGAACTCAAATGTCCAACAGTACCAGACCGTACTTAGAGGTGGCAAACTCTACGACAAGATTGCTCATAGCTTCATCTTCCCTACCGCCAACCCACTCCTATGCGATGTGGTGTGGTTATTTGACTTTGAGGATCTTCCCCAGGTCTTCCAAGACTATGTCACCCAGAAGGCTGCTAGGGCCTTTGCTGGCAGTGTGGTAGGATCCAAGGAGATGTTCCAATTCAACCAAGTGGATGAGGCCCTGCTCAGAGCCAACTGCCTTGCCTATGACACTGACACCTCTGCTGTGAACATCTTTGGTGTTGAAAATGGTCAGAACTACTATGTCTCCTACACTCCGTTCCGTACGATTGCACGATAATGGCTGCCATCTCTCAGAAAATTCCTAACCTGATCGGTGGTGTTTCCCAACAACCCGACACAATTAAGTACAGCAACCAGCTTCGTGTCTGCGATAATTACTATCCTGATACTGCATCTGGTTTGCTGAAGCGTCCTGGTCTTGGTGGTGTTGCTGCTCTTCCTAATGTGGTGGCAGATGGCACATGGTTCATGGTGTTCCGTGATGACAGTGAGCGGTATGCCATCCAGTTCAGTAAGGCAGGTGCTCTTAGGATCTGGAGTGCAAACAATGGTATCCAGCAAACAGTGAATGCTGTTGCTGCTGAATCCACAACCTATGCAACCCACATCGACTCAGCCGATCTTGCGATCCTTCAGGTCAACGATTACATCTTTGTTTTGAACCGCAATGTAACGGTAGCGCAGGGTGTAACCACTAGTGCTGCTCAGACACCTTATGCGTTTGTCACTGTTAATACCATTGCGTATTCTTCGACATACATCATCACACTGAACGGAACCACGTTCTCGTATGCCACTCCTACCAATGGTAACACGCAACTCAACGTAGTTGACATTGTTACTGGACTGGCTGCTAGTATCAATGGCAATGCCAACTGGGTAGCCACAACCGTTGGTAACACCATCCACATCCGTCGTAACACCAACGTTGATTTCACCATTGAAGCAAAGGGTGGTAGCACGGGCACAGCCATCAATGCCTACAAAGGTATTGTGACGTCTGTTGCTAACCTACCTCCTCAGTTCTTCAATAATGTGAAGATTGAGATTGGTGGATCTGGTTCCAATGGTGAAGATGATTATTGGGTGATCTTCAGGACTGATGATGGCAGTGCTGCTGGTATTGGTCATTGGGAGGAAACCATTGCACCTGACATTCCCTTGGGACTGAATGAGGAAACCATGCCTCATGTCATCATCAGGGAAGCCAATGGAACTTTCACCTACCGTAAGCTTGATGAAGCATCAGCCATTGCTAGTGCTGGTACGTCTGTGGTGACTGGTATTCCTACTGCTGTCAGCATTGCCTCCGCAACAAGCGGTGGCCATGTGGTAGGGGAAGAGATGGCAGTGACTGGTGGTGCTGGCAAGAACCTACGACTTACTGTTGAGAAAGTGAAGTCTGTCACTGTTACCAATAGTTATACTGCTAACAGTAGTAGCTATGTTAAACAAGTTGTAACAACAACCACTACATTTGGAGTTAGGTATTCTCCAAGTACCACAACCACCACCACATACTACTGGTATCTTGCTGGTGTTCAAATTGGTATTACCAGTATTCCCAAACTTGTTCAGGGTGATACTACCTATGTTCAAAACGGAGCATTCCAGAGCATCAGTAATGAGACCCGTGCTGGTATCATACAGATCCAACAAACAACAGGGGTGATTGATGCGATCAGTATCCTCCAGGCAGGTCAGGGGTATGCCGCAACCAACGTGGTAACAAACACCTTGGGTGATACCTTCACGATCACCAGTGTGAACACCCAGAACCTTGAGGGTGATGCTGTTCGCTTGAATTACTGGAAGCCCCGTACTGTTGGTGATACGATCACAGCACCGATGCCTTCCTTTGTTGGAAGATCTATTGATGGTATCTCCTTTTACAAGAACAGACTGGTACTCATGTCTCGTGAAAATGTCATCTGCTCACAGGCAGGAGACTACTTCAGTTTCTTCACGAGCACAGCCATCACCATTGTTGCCAGCGATCCTATTGATCTCAGTGCCAGCAGCCTAAGGCCTATCCGTCTGAAACATGCCATCCCAGCACCCACAGGTCTTGTTCTGTTTGGTGACAATGCACAGTACTTCCTGACAACCACAACGGAAGCCTTTGCTCCTAACACAGCTGAGATCAACCTGCTGTCATCCTACAACCAAACCGATACCATTGCTCCGGTTGATATTGGTCCTAGTTTCCTCTTCATTGAGGAAGGTTCCAAGAGCACCACTGTGTTTGAGATGGACATTGGTGATAACATTGGTGGTAAGCCAAGGGTGTCTGAACTGACACGGTTCCTTCCTACCTATGTCCCAGCTGCTATTTCTAACCTGAAGGTATCGCAGTCTGCGGGAACGGTTGCAATGAGTAGCAAACAGAATACCAGCTCCTTGTATCTTTATCGCTTTCTTCAGGTAGGAGATACCCGAGTATCCTCTTGGTTCAAATGGAATCTTCCAGGAACCATTGAATACTTTGACTTTTATCAGGACATCATGTTTGTCATTACCAAGCATGGTAGCAACTATGTCCTGAGTCGGATGTCTCTGCTAACGGAAACACCTAATCAATCTCTTCTTTTTGAGGGTGATTATCTGGATGTGAGGTTGGATCTCTTTGATTACAAACCCACCCTTACTTATGATTCAGCTGCTGATCTGACTCATGTGTGCTTCAAGGATGGTTTCCAAGACACCACTCTTCAGCCCGTCCTGATGTTCCTTGATCCAAAGATTGCTGGATACTTTGAAGAACAAACCCTTCAGGTGGATCTTGCACAGCCCGTGGGTCAACGGTACTTCCTGACTGCTGATGGTAATCAAACAACAAGCAAGTTTGCCATTGGATACAAGTACGAGGCTCTTGCCCAGTTGCCTGCCTTTTATTTCATCAAGGAAGAAGGCAAGAAGGATACCATCAACATCCCTAGGGTTTCTCGCATCACTGTGAATAGCTACAACTCTGGTCCGTATCGGGCAGTGGTAAGGGCAGAAGGAAGAGATGAGTTCTCTTTGGAACTTCCTCAGATCAATGCCAACTACTACCTGGCCAACAACATTCCAATCATTCGTAATGCTCAAAGTACGGTCCCTGTCCTAGCGAAGGGAAACCAGTTTGAGTTTGAACTGATTGCTGACAGCCCCTTCCCAACAGCCTTCACAACACTTGAATGGGAAGGAACCTACAATACCAAAGGCGTCAAAGCTATCTGAGTTCATGCGTATTTGCAAGAAACTGATTAACAAGGCAGGTCACCTGGATGCAATCTGGGTGGCCAACAACCTTCAAGAAGAGGACAGACAGGAACTGCTTGGTCTTGGTCACACCGATCTTCCCCATGCGGTAACGATGTCTGTCCTCCTTTCAGACCATCCTGTGACCTTCTGGAACCCCGATGGTATGATTTGCGGGGTAGCGGGGGTATCCAGAACAGATGCCCATTGCGGAGCCATTTGGATGCTTACCACGCCCTATGTCCGTTCCTACCCCAAACTATTTCTCCAAGAGGCCCGCAACTGGGTGGCCTCACAGACAGAGTATGAGATGCTTCATAACATTGCTGACCCTCGGAACAAGATGCACATGAAGTTGCTTCACATCCTTGGGTTCAAGCGATTGTCTTATGTGGTGACTCCTACCAATCTTACCTATGTCCAATTCGCTAAGCTAACCTAGCTATGTGTACTCCACTTACTATTCCGTTGGCTCTTGGTATTGCTAGCTTTGGCATGGGAACATTAAGTTCCATTGCCTCCTACCAATCTCAAAGCCAGGCAGCTGCTGCTTCCGAGCAGGCTTACCAGCAACAACGTGATCTGAACCAACAGGCTGCTAACAGGGCCTACCAACAGCAACAACTGAAGTTCAAAGGAGAATTGGATCAGGCTTCCCAGAAGGCTGAACAGCTCCTCACCCAACGCCTCCAGGCCCAAGGCAACATCATGGCCTCAGGACGCACAGGCCAGAGCGTTGGTGCCTTGCTTACCGATGCCCAACGTACCGAAGGTCGTGACCTGGGCACCCTTGGATTGAACCTTGCCTATGCCCAACAGGACTATGGGTTTGGGATGGAGAACATCTTCCAACAACAGCAAGCAGGCAATGTGTCTGCTGCCTCCCAACGCCTTGCAGCTCCTAGTGTTGGTGGTTTGGTTCTTGGTATTGGTGAGGCTGCTATGTCTGGTTATGGAACCTACAAGAGTTTGAAAGCCCCTAAAGCGACTGCATAACCATGGCCAGTATCTATGAATCCACAGGCCCACAGATTGGCCTAACTGGTCCTGGGACAGCACCTAGCTTCCAACCTGGTCAGGCGTTTGATCCATCCAGGCAAATGCTCCAGCAGTCGGAGCAAGACCTTAAGGCATTTGCTAGTTTCAGTCAAACACTAAACTCCTTCCTTACCGACAGGGCAAAGGAAAAAAACAAAAGTGAATATGACCTGGGTGTTGCTGATATTATCAATGGGGACCGGACTCTCAATCCTCAAGCATATCAGAACTACAAGTCAAATGTTAAAGTATTAGAAAATGCTGCTCTTGTTGATGAGGAAGTAGCCAAATCAATGGAGCCGACCAACATTGGTGCTGCTGAAACCTTCAGACAACAAAGCCAAGCTGCTTCTGGATGGAGGGCTTATGGTCAAGCTGTGACCCTTGCACAGCAGGCTGCTGGTCAAGCTGAAATGTCCATTGGTTCCTTTCTCAAAGACACCACAACCAAGATTCCCATCGTTCAAGCTGATGGTTCGGTTCGTGAGATCACTCCTTCAATGGCCAAAACTCAGCCAGAACTTATGGCTGTTTGGGCTGCTGGCCTGCAAAAGTTTATGGGCGAAACAGGAATCACGACGGTTAACCCTGCCATCATTGCAGAGCATCTGACGCCTGTGATGGTTCGTGCCCGAGGGAAACTCCTAGGTGAACGGATGGAAGAGATAGCTCTCAACAACAAAAAAGAGCGACTCGATCTTCTTGGGGCTAATACTGGCAAAACATTGCCTGGATTCAAGGATCCATTGCAAGCACAAACTCTTACCACTTCAACATTCAAGAGTGCGTATGAGCTAACTGGTAACTGGAAAGATGCCAACGAGTTGGGAAATCAAATCATTCTGAAGAAGATTGAAGCCCTTGGTTATTCTGATCCAGAACTAGCAAAGACCATTCTTACTAACTATGAGAGTAGTCTGATTGATCCAGAGAAGCCTGAGCTTTTGGGCATCCGTGATAGATTTGGTGAGGACATTGGAGCACTTCGTTCCAAGCTCAACGGGACGATCAAGGAACAAGCTAGGGAAGCGGAAGAGTCGGCTAATGAGGAGATCAAGGGTCTTCTTAATGCGTACCAATCCAACCCTACTCCTGGTTTGTATGCTGATGTAGAGAAGGAACTAGAGTCTCGCCAACTGTTGTATCCAGACGCAACAGTAGCCCTCGACAAACTTCGTGAACTTGGAAAGAACTACAATCCCAAGAATGACGAAGCATTGATGGATGCTATTGAGAGAAAGGTTATCAAGAGTTACTCTGATGTTCTTGCTCTGAAAGCTATCAATGCCATCAGCCCCAAAGCTGCGGAGGATGCTAAGGCTCTTCTTCCTAGTGTTGATTTGGAGAAAACATTACCTCCTAGAAACACAATGATTTCTTTTGGTAGAGATTACCTAAGAAATTTGATGAAGGCCAATGGTATCCCTGATGGTGCTTTCACAGACAAAACAGCTTCCACATTGAATGCGGTTGTGGATGCTGCCAGTGCTGCTACCCTAAGGCAACTCCAATCGAAAGATATGGATCGCTTCAAGGCGCAGACCTTCATGGAAGAGCAGATCAAATCAGCTCTTGGTCCCAATGGAGACTTTACCCCACGCAAAGACAAAGATCAAAACTGGATCCTTCCTACTCCTGGTAGTATTCGTGGTCTGATGCCTGTGCGTCCTCGTACAGCTGGCCCAACCGGGTTTGATATGGCCTACCAGGCCTTGGACAAGCTTCCCAAGATTGCCTCTGCTCGTCGTGACATCATGATTAACAGAGATCGTCTTGAGTTGAACCTTGACGTTATTCAAAACGGTGGTAAGCCTTCCGCTGACTTCAATGTGCTTGTCAAGGCTTCTGGTCTTTCAACACCACAGTTCATCCAAAAGCAACTGAAGTTTTATCCTGATCTGAAGTACAACCCTGCTGCTGATGCAGGAACACAGACCTATCAGGAGAACTTGAAGTACGACAGGGTGGCTGCTGAGGGTCTTGCCAATCCTAGGATTGTTGGTGAACAACGTGATCGGCTGAAGCTTAGGCTCCAGAGAGCAAAACAACAACAAACCATCCAAGACCAGTACCAACCAGGGGTAGATGTACCTGCTGGAAAAGGTTCCAGGCAGCAAGCATTGAAACAGGCTGCCGAACAACTGGGTATCAGACCGGTGGACCTTGCTGCTGTGATGTCTCTTGAAACTGGTGGTAGCTTCAATCCAGATATCGGTGGAGGTGCCGGAGGTGCCTACCGTGGTCTCATTCAGTTTGGTCCTAGTGAACAAAAAACCTATGGATGGAACAAGGGTATGGGTTTTGAACAACAAGTCTTGGGTCCCGTTGTGCGCTACTTAAAAGCGCGTGGTGTCAAACCCGGTCATGGTGTGCAGGAACTGTATGCTGCCATTCTTACTGGAAACACAGCCAACATCAAACAAGGTGGACTTGATTGGAAAGACTCCTTTGGAACGTCTGTCCGAGGTGCCTTACCAAGTCTCACCAAAGGCGGGCACTACCGCAATGCTGTTAAATTTCTAACCAGCAACTAACCCCGTGGACAAAGGCCCCTTCCCTGCGAGGATAGGGCCTCCACAACCCAAATCCAATAAGCCCTTGAGGGGGCAACCTACCCAACAGAACAATGGCTGAATACAATCTCACTGGTGTTCCTGACCTTGACTTTGTTCAACGGGCAGAGCAAAACAAACAACTCAAGGCTTACGAAGAACTGAAGGCTGAAGAAGAAAAGAAAAAGAAAGCCCAAGCTGAACAACAGCGTAAGGCTTCCGAAAAAGCCAAAAAGGACAAGCAGCTTGAAGCTTCTTATGTCAATCCTCTTCAACCAATCAAGGATGTTCTTGGAACAAAAGTCCCAGGATCTGATCAACCATTAGGCAACACCATTGCTGAAAAGGCATTTGGAGCTGTCTTTCCTAGTGCTGGTGCTATTCAGTCTGTTAAGAATGCTCCAGGAACCAAACAGGTTGGGCAGGTTGCCCGTACCATGGCTGGGGCTGCTGCCAAAATTATTGAGGGTCCCATTGAACTTGCTACGCAGGTTGGATTGGATCTGACAACCAACATTAACAAAAATCCGTGGGACCCCGATTACAAGCGGGCTCGTGCTGATCTTGGTGTTGGACCAAAGTCTGACATCGGTGTGGCTGCTTCCAACATCCTGTCTCTGTTCCTTGCCGTTAAGGGTGCCCGTGTGCTGCCTGGTGGCAAACTGGGTACTTCTCCTATGCCAACAGGTCTCAAAGGAGCAGGCAAACTAGGAGCACAGCTTAAACGTGTTGCTCTGGAAGATCTGGTTCCTGGTGCTGTTGCTGACTTTTTTCTTACTACCACCAAAGATGGTAACGTAAGTGAAGCAGTCAGAAACATGGTGCCCGAGGAATACCGGGACTCCTGGGCATTTGGATTGGCCAGTGACAAATATGGCAATCCGATTCAGAACCGTTTCAAAAGCATGGCCGAAGGTGGTCCTTTGAATGCGATTGGTAATGCCATTGTTCCAGGCCTTAAGGCAGGACGAAGCGTGGCTCAAGCAATCTTAGGCAGAGGCGGCACCAAAGAAGAAGCCATCAGGGCCGGTGCTGAGGAAGTTGTGAAGGTCACAGAGACACTCGGAAAGGATCTTGCCAAGACTGAGGCAAAGGTTGGACAAGAGTGGAACAAGGTTCACCAAGAAGAGATGGGCAAACTTCTTGAAGAAGAGAACAACATCTATGGTAAGCTTGATGGTCTTGATCCAAACGATGACCAGGCCCAAGAGCTGACCAGACAACTGGTTGATGTTCAAGGTCGTCAACAGGAATTGGATAACACCATCCTTGAGATGGCTGATCCTAATACCAAATACAAACAATGGGAAACAACCGCCACCGTTAAGACTGATCCTATCAATGATGTGGCTGCCAATCAAGTTAATCTTGAGGACGGCTTCCCTGGTGTTGGTAAGATTGGCATTCATGGTCAGGCTGGTCGTACCCTAACTGATCCAGCAATCCGTAGTATTGGTATCAAAGATACTGGTGCTGAGGATATGTTGAAGAAGTATGAAAAGGATGTTGATGTTGCTGAGATTGCACGGAGATCTGGGAAGACGGTAGATGAAGTCCTTAAGAACGCTTCTCGCATTTATTCTGACTTCCAAGACTCCATCAAATCCTACGATGATCAAATCCTTGATGAGGGACAAGACCAACTGATCCAACGAGTCCTTGGGGAAGTTGGAGATGTGTATCGTTCCAGTAAGACTGGTTACGAGTTTGCCAGCAACGAGACCCTTATTGCTGCCAAGGCCATTGTTGCTGACCTTTCTAATGATTTGTATCTTCTTTCAAAAGAAGCTGAAGATGCTGATGTTAAGCAACTTTTTGGTGCCAACACCTTTGACCGATCCGTTGATCGTTTGGTTGGTGTCCTTGAGTTGTACAAAGCAGGCACCCAAGAGTATGGTGGTGGCCTAAGCAGCCTTCGTCTCAGTCTGAATAAGAACACCTTTGCAGGTGAAGCTGAGATGACTGCTCGTGAGTTTGAAGCAGACGATGCTATCACAACCAAACGCCTTCGTAAGTGGGCCACGGACGTCAAGGAAGCCTATCGTCGTGGAGATCCAGAAGCTGTTGACAAGATGCGGGCGCTTATCCGCGCCATGGTTCTTACTGGTGGTGACCCTTCCAAGACGGTCAACTTTGCTGCCACGGCAATGAGGATGTTTGTCAAAACACAGACAAGCAACTTCTACAACAGCATCCTGTCTGGCACCAAGACCCTTGTTCGTAACGCCTCCAACACCTATCGCATGGTGGAAGCCCCCCTGAGCATGGCCATTGTTGGTGCTGCCAAACAGGACCCTGCTGTGATTAAGGCGGCCTTTGCGGGCTTCAGCGCCATCAGTCAGAGCACGTCTGAGGCATTCAGGGTTGCTGCTCGTACCTGGAAGGTTGGTATTCCTGCCCAGGCGTCACCCTATCGTGTTCTTCAGGATAGCGAGTCTCTTGCTATGCTGGACATGATGGAAAAAACAGCAAAGTCTGGAGCGGAAAAGCTGACCGTAGCCTTTCTCAAGACTCAGTATCGCTTTGCTGAATGGACCGGGTATCCTTCTCGGGCACTCATGAGTATGGATGATGCGTTTAAGATTGTCTTTGCACGTCAACGCATTGCTGAGATGGCTACCTACAAAGCCATGACAGAAGCCAAGACTCCTACTGACGTTGCTGACTATTTGAAGAAGTACACGGATGAGTTCTCCAAGTACATTGATCCACAGACAGGAGTCATCAAGGAGAAGGGACTTCAACAGTATGCTGATGTTGCTACGTTCCAGAATGATCCTGGTGAAGGATTCAATAACTTGGCACGAACGATGGAGACTCTTCCTTACCTCGGTCCTCTTGGTAAGCAAATTGTTCCGTTCATTCGCACCCCAGCCAACATCTTTGCCTATCAACTGGAGCACCTTCCCCTCACCAATAGGTTCTCCAAGCAGTACCAAGATGCTATTGCTTCTGAAGATCCACTAAGGATTGCCGAATACGAAGGTCGGCAGGCCGTTGGTGTTATGACCATTGCTGCCATTGCACCTCTCACCTATGCTGGTCTGGTCACAGGCAATTATCCTATTGATCCAAAGGAACGTCAACGGTGGAAGATGCTCAACATTAAGGCTCGGTCCTTTGTTGTTGGTGGTCAATACATCTCATACAACACCCTTGAACCGCTTTCCAATATCATTGCAGCCACTGCTGATGTTACTCAACTTACCAAACTCGGTGCAGTTGATGCAGCTGAACGTTTGACCGGTACGTTGGCTCTTGCCCTTGCAGCTAGTTTTACTGAAAAATCCTACTTCTCTGGACTCCAAGCTCTTGGTGAATTTCTTACGCCAGAAAATTGGACAGAAAAAACAGCAATGAAGGGACTACTGAGTGCTGTCAATAATAACTTTTATCTTGCTGGAGCACGACGGGCGCTTGCTAACTCCATGAATCCTTACATGAGGGAATGGAGCAATGAGTATGAGCGCACAGCAATGACAGCTATTCCAGGTTATGCTCTAACACGTCCTATTCAAATTGATGTGCTTACTGGCAAACCCATGGGAAGCAGGGGCAATCTTGGTGCGGACATTATTAACTCAGTATGGAATGCTAATGTTCCATTTGAAGTAAGTCCTGAAAACAAAGATCCGGTAGCCAAGTTCCTTATGGACATTGAGTTTGCTTGGAAGGACAGTCTTGAAAAAGCTCCTAATGGGCAACCACTTCTTGCTGAACAGAAAGCCTTCATTCGTAAGGCCATGTTTGACAACGGTCTTCGCAAGGAACTTGATGACTTCCGTAAGCTTCAATGGGTTAAGGATGACTTGGAAAATTGGAAGAACCGCAGCCTTGGCAAGATGAGTGATGTTGTTCAAAGCCAACCCAACTCAGCAAAAGAAGTTCAACTGATCTGGGACTCTGCTAAGCAACGAGCCTTTGCTCAACTTGAGCTTAACAAGGAACTTGGATTTGGTGAAGCAAGTCAAAACATACGCAAGGCTGAATATCAAACTGGTCAGGGTAACTACAACCTGAATCAACCACGAGACTTTGGCACCACTGATACAACCGGAAGCCGAAAGGTTTACGAAGAAATTATCAACTTTGGCAATCCTAAGTAATGGCAACCACACAGAATAACTACACGGGAAACGGCAGTAACAAGCTGTTTTCAATCACCTTCCCATATCTCGATACCGCTGACATTGATGTTTTCCTCAATGGCACTCTTCAGACGGTCACAACTCAATACACATTTGCCAACGCTACTACCATTGAATTTGTTGCGGCTCCTGCTAATGGTGCTGCTGTTCGGATTGATCGTAGCACCGATGACAGTGCTCTTGCTGCAACGTTCTTCCCTGGCTCTTCCATTAAGGCAGCTGATCTGAATGCTGACTTTGACCAGACCTTGTATGTGGTCCAAGAGATCAATAACAAGGCAGTCAAGCTTGATGATCCGTTGTATGTTAACAAGACGTACATTGACAATGCTGATGCCCTGAAGGTTACTAAGGCTGGGGACACCATGTCTGGCAACCTTGCCATGGGTGGATTCAAGGTCACTAATCTTGGTACGCCTTCTGCTGATGCTGATGCTGCTACTAAGGTTTATGTAGACACAGTAACGCTGGCGGGCAATGTGCCTGATGGTGATCGCGGTGATATTACGGTTTCTGGTGTAGGGACTACTTGGACGATTGATGCTGGTGCTGTTACCAGCGCAAAGATCCTGGATGGCACCATCCTTAACGCTGACATCAACGCCTCCGCTGGCATCACAGCTGGCAAGCTTAGCTTCACCCAGGCTGGTACTGGTGCAACGGCAAGGACCGTTGATTCCAAGCTCAAGGACGTTGTGTCCGTTAAGGACTTTGGGGCTGTTGGAGACGGTGCTACGGACGACACTGCTGCCATCCAAGCAGCAATCACCTATTGCACAGGGACAAAGGATCGAACCCTTCTCTTTCCAACCGGTACATACAGGTGCAATAGTGTTATTGGAACGATTGGCTGTTCCGCCATAGGCGAAGGGCTTTTTAATAGCATAATTGAATACACTGGAACAGCCACTGATTTTCTTGTATTTACTACAGGCAAATACGAAGGACTTCAGTTTTATGCAAGCAACGCCAGCCATGCATCTTACTTTACGAAAAATCCGGCTTCATTTGTTAGTTTCAATAACTGCATGTGGTCTGCAACCCCTGGATTAGCAACAGGCGCTTTGCTGTACATGAACCAAGCATTGGTTGTTGAAATTAACGGGTGCTTCTTTAATGGCCACAATATCTGCCTGATTGGACAAGACGGTGGCGGCAGTGGATTCTGCAATGGTGTTACTATCAGCAATACTCTCTTTGGGGCCTACAAAACCGGAGCTATTGCCAATGGTGGCCAGGGTTGGACGCTTCAGAACTGCTTGTTTGAGCATACCCCAGCACCTGAAGTTGGTTGCAGAGCAATCTACACTGATACTGCTTGCATTTGGTACGGCACCAAAATCAATGGTTGCTGGTTTGGTGATAACACTGCAACTGCCATATCGTTCATACGGTGGCGTGGGTATGGCTTAAGCATCAATGGTTGTTACATTGTTGGTGAAGGGACAAATAGCTGCACTGTTGTTGAACTAACCAACACCAGTAGCGGCATTTCCATCACAGGAAACTATGTTGCCAATTTTGCTAATCTTCTTAAGACAAACGGATACGGAACAGATATTAGCGTAAGCGCCAATAGGCTAAGTACTGTGCCAACTGAAATCAACGGCACTGTTGCATCTGGATTGATTGCTCAGTCTGGCATCAATACCAATGTTGTTCGCTTTCCGGCCACTCAAGTTGCATCAGCAGATCCCAACTACCTTGATGATTACGAAGAAGGCAACTGGACGCCAGCCCTGAGCATTGGTGGGGCCATCACCTACACCTCGCAAGTTGGACGTTACACAAAGATCGGCAGGCAAGTCACTCTTTATTACAGCATTTATGTTGCTACAGCTTCCGGTAGTTCTGGAGCAGTGCAGATGGTATTGCCGTTTGCTTGCAGTGGGACTGTCGTAGATCTGCAAGGATACCCAGGGCTGATTGGGGCTAATGGCACTTCCAACACTGGCCTTCGGTACACAGGGTTTTACTCTGATGGAACAGCAGTGTTTTTCTATGGCCCAGGCACTCAGTTGATTGGAACAGAGGTGCTTGCTGGCGATCTTCTCGTTGGAAGTATTACATACTTTGCTGCTACATAACGACAGCCCGCAATGGCTCAAAACTATCCTTGAACCTGTTTCGTCTGGAGGATGATCCTAATGGCTAATTTTGTTGAACGTCAGGAACACAAAATTGAAATTGTTCCACCGCATTCCGTCATTCAATGCCGTTGTGCTGACATCATTGAAAAGGATGGTATTGAAGTAGGCCGCATCTATCATCGCCATACTCGTGTTCCTGGCGACAATGTGAGTTCTGATTGCCCAGAACTGCAAGCAGTTGCCGCTGCATTGTGGACTCCGCAGGTGATTGAAGCCTACCAAAACAGCCTTATTACGCCCACCTTACCATAAGCTATCTGAATTCGTATGGCTGTTAAGAGCAAGATCGGGACTGGCGCCGTTACCCATCGCGCTGGTCCACCCAAACGAACAAAACAAGGCCAGGGCAAGCGCAGTCTTGCCAACCATGGTCGCAAACAACTACGAGGACAAGGCAAGTGAAAAAGGCTAACGCTAAGGTTGGCAAGGTGATGAAGGAGTTCAAAGGTGGCTCTCTTCATTCTGGTTCCAAGAAAGGTCCTATGGTGACCTCACGCAAGCAGGCAATCGCCATTGCGATGTCCGAACAAGCAAAAGCAAACAAAGGTAAGAAAAAATGATCACTATTTTCGGTTTGAAGGTTACCTACGAGGTGGCCTTTTTCTTCTGTCTCTTCATTGGGTCTGAGATCATTGGTCTTAACCCCAAGCTCAAAGACAACTCCGTGCTTGGATTGGTGTTTCGGGTAGCCAACTACCTGAAGCCATTCCGCAAGGAGGATGACACCATCCAAAAAGCAAAGAACATTCTCAAGTGACTATCCTTTTTGCTGATGCCTCCAAGTATGACAAGGGTGAACCCCAACAACTGGAGGCTTGGGCCTACTTGCAGAAGGCAGTAAGCCCTGAGATCATTGACACCTTTGGTGAAATCTTCCGTAAGGTGCCTCCTGGTCCTCCCAAGCTGAGGCCTACGTCTCCTTTTGGTCAGAACATCACCCCAAACTTCACTTATGGTGAGCTTACCCTCTGTGAGGAGGTTCGTAGGTTTCGGAATCAGGGCCAATGTGACATCGCAACGGAGATTTGTGAATTTCTGGAGCGAGCACGGAACAAGTTTGGCCCTTTGAAGATCACTTCTGGTCATCGTCCTGCTGCGATTAACGCTGCGGTGGGTGGTGCCTCGAACAGCGAGCACCTTTTTGGTGTTGGCTGTGGTGCGGTGGATGCCTACCCCATCAATACCAGCTGTGTGGAGTTTGAGAAGTGGTGTGACAAGGAATGGCCCTTCAGCATAGGCTATGGGGCCTCGTATCGGGGCTTTGTTCACATCGGCATTCGTGCCGGACGCCCCAAGGTTCGTTGGGATTACTAACAAAACAAAGGATTATCACTCATGGCAAGCATTACTACTGGAGGCAGCACATCTGCCGGATCTTTTACAACCAGCGAAACCACTGTTAACCTGGAACTTGGCGTTTCCCGCATCCTTGCTGTTGGTGCAACCAGTGCAAACGTTGCTCTGACCAGCACATGTCGGTTCGTGTCTTTGGTTACCACCGCTGGTACTCATGTCCACATCAGTGTGGGTGTGGGTGCCCAGACTGCTACCACCTCTTCTCACATCCTTTTGGTAAACCAACGCATTACCATTGCGGTTCCTCAGGGTGCTAACATTGCAGCAATTCAAGGTTCGGCTGCTGGTAACCTGTACATCTCTGAACTGTTGCAGTAATGGGACGCGCAAACGAAGAAGCCTTTGATGAGCTTCACGGCCTTGTAACCAACGAACTGATCAGTCGCATTAGGAATGGTGAAGCCACAACCCAAGACCTCAAGGCCGCAGCAGACTGGCTTGCCAAGAACAACATCACAGGTGTCCCCGTCGTTGGATCTCCTTTGGCATCGTTGTTTGTAAGTATGCCAGAGCTTGAATTTGAGGATGTCCAATCCGCAATCCGATGACATGGACAGCACAGTACGCAACGCCATTGCCACTGCTGCACTTGGGTTGTTTGGTTGGCATTTAATTACTCTTCATAACATTTCAAAATCGGTTGATGTTCTGGTGGAACAGATGACGGTTAGCAATAGCCGTATTGAACGACTTGAGAACTTTGTGTATTTCAAGGAGCCACCTAATGCCAAACCCTAAGCCTGGTGCTTCTGCTGCTTATTATGCTAAGAACCCAAAGGCAGCAGCAAAGAAAGCAGCATATCAACGAAAACTGAATAAGGATCCTGCGGTGAAGAATGCCTCGGAAGAGCGATGGACGGAACGTCGCCGCCGGGGCATTGCTAGCAAAGGAGGTTCTGATCTTAGCCACACGAAGAAGGGAACGATGGTCTTGGAATCACCCAAGGCCAATCGTGCTAGGAATGGTCACAACGGCAAAAGTACCAAAAAATGAACAAAGGAAACGCCAAGCCCCCTGGGCTGTATGCCAACATGAATGCCCGTAAGGCAGCAGGCACCAGTCGTCCGAAGAGTAAGAGCACCGTCTCTCCAAAGGCGTATGCTAACATGAAAGCAGAATTCCCCAAAAAGAAAAAGTAAGAGACCCACTGAGCACCTAACCTCATGCTCGAAGCGCCTGCGGATTACTTATTCAATTTGCTTGCCATGAACTCCTCTGAAGCAAAAAGAATGTGGAGGGCTGCCATTAAGGAACAGTGGGACAACCGCTGTGCCTATTGCGGTTCTGATCATAACCTGACTCTGGACCACATCCATCCCAAAACCAAAGGAGGATGCGATCGTACGTCAAACGTTGTCCCGGCTTGCCGTAATTGCAACCAGTCCAAGGGAAGTAGCCAGTGGTTATCCTGGTTCCTCAGTACCGACAATTTTGACATCGTTCGCTGCAACAAGATTCTTTCCTGGACCAACCCGTAACATAAAAACTTTTAAGTTATCATCATGACTACTACTGCTGACAGCACTACTTACGGTGGCATCTCCAATGCCCCTGGCAAACGCGACGAGAACCAACAACGCAACAAGGTCCACACCACGGCCAACGTGTCTGGTGGAACCACCACCACCACTACCGTTGCTGCATCCTACGGCTCTGCCGCTACCGTATTGGCTGCTAACCAAACTGTCGATGCTGCCGAGGCCGCCATTCGTGTTGTGCGTCGTGCTCGCACCAACCCTAGCACCCTACCTACTGCCAAGGTTACTGGCCTAGCCACTCGTGCTGAAACAGGAGCCATTGCTACCTTCGGCACCCGTGTGAACGGATCTGGTTACACCAGCGGAACCTACACCAACGTCGCCCTGAGTGGTGGTTCTGGCTATGGCGCTACTGCCAACATCACCGTGACCTCTGGTGCTGTGACTGCTGCTACCCTTGTCCGTCCTGGCCAATGGTATGTGGTTGGTGATACCCTCTCCTGCCAACTGATTGGTGCTGGCACCCTGTTCGCTCTTCCTGTTGCTACCATTACCCAAGGTTGATTATCATGGCTCCTAAGAAAAATCCTAAGGTTACCAGCAGTAGCACCCGTGCTGCTCGTGTGAAGGGTGGCAGCAATCCTGTGGTGACCCAAGGTGCTGCCCGTAATCGTGCTGCTCGCACTACCCTTGGTCCTGCTCCTAAGCAGCGTCCTATGGCTACTGGTGGTACCAAAGGCCCCCTTCAGGGCGGCACCCGTACTGCAAGTGTGGCAAAACCTTCCGGCATGACCATGTCCGGTGATCGTGGTGCTACCATCAAAGGTGCTGGCAATCCTGCTGGTCCTCGCGCACCGAAGCCTGCCTTCGGTCCTGTTCCTACTGGTCCTTCCGAGTCCCGTATCCGCAGCATGGAGGCTGGTCCTGCTAAAGTTGGTCCCAATCTTGGCCAACAAAGCACTAGCAGCTCTGCTGGTCCTCGTTCTGTGCGTCCTCCTGCTCAAAAACCCGCACAGACTCCAGCCCAACGTGGACAGGCAGCTGTTCAGGCAGCCCAAGGTAGGCGAGCTGCTCGTGCTACTTCCGAGCGTATGGGTGCCATTGTGAAAGGTGCTCAGACTGCCCGTAACGTTGCAGGTGCTCTGAAAGCTGGTATCCGTGGTGGTGCCTTGGCTGCTGGTCTTCAGGCCTACAACACGGCTGATGGCACACTTGATGCTGCTAGGAAGCGTGGTGATTACACTCCTCCAAAAAAGGTTGGACCGAAGAAAGTTGGACCGAAAAAGGTTGGTCCTGGCAAAGTCGGCACCATCGCACAATCCTTTGACAAGTCTTTTGCCTCTGCCCGCAAAGCAGGCAAGGCTTCCTTCACCCACATGGGCAAGAAGTACACGACCAAGATGAAGTAAAATGGCACCCGCAAAGAAGAAGGGAGTGTCCCTTTCTTTGGGTCGCGGTGAGAAAAGCCCTAAGGGTGGCCTTACCGCAAAGGGTAGGGCCAAATACAATGCTGCCACTGGTAGCAACCTAAGGGCCCCTCAGCCCGAAGGAGGACCTCGCAAGAAGTCCTTCTGCGCCAGGATGGGTGGCAACCCAGGCCCGATGAAAGATAAGAACGGCAAACCAACCCGCAAGGCCCTCGCCTTACGTCGTTGGAAGTGCGGTTAGCGTAGCGTTACGCCTAAGACATCTGGGAGGCTCTGCAAGGGGCCTCCTTTCCCATTATGGTACATTCCCCCCAACCATGACCAAAACGCCTCACAGCGCCTCACAGCCCCCTATGGTGGATTACGAGCAGAAACTCAAGAACGACTTTTCTCTCTTTCTCCGCCTCTGTTGGAAAAGCCTAGCCCTACCACCACCCACCAGGGCACAGCTTGCCATGGCTCACTACCTCCAATACGGTGGTCCACGTATTCAACTCCAATGTTTTCGTGGTGTGGGCAAGTCTTGGATCACGGCTGCCTTTGTGTTATGGGTGCTATTCTGCGATCGGGACAAGAAGATCCTCGTTGTGTCGGCCAGCAAGCAACGAGCTGATGACTTTTCCATTTTTTGTCAACGGTGCATCCTGGAGTTTGATTGGTTGGCGCACATGCGACCACAAGATGATGACACTCGCTGGTCTCGGGTGTCCTTTGACGTAGCCGGTTGCAAACCAGCACAGAGCGCCTCCGTGAAGTCTGTGGGTATCACTGGTATGCTGACTGGTTCTCGTGCTGACCTGATAGTAGCCGACGATATTGAGACGCCGACAAATTCATCTACAGATATGATGAGGGAAAAGCTACTTCAACTTATCACCGAATTTGAATCAGTTCTTACACCAAAAACTACGAGTCGTATTATTTTCCTTGGGACTCCCCAATCAACCTTCACGGTGTACAAAACGCTTCACGAGCGTAAGTATAAACCAATGGTATGGCCTGCACGATACCCCAAAAGCATGGTGGGCTATGAGGATGTCCTTGCCAAAGAACTGCTTGCTGACATCAAACGAGAAGGTCTTGAGAACCTAGCCTGGAAGCCAACCGACCGCCGCTTCTCCGAGATCACCCTTCTGGAACGCGAGGGCAGCATGTCCCGCAGCAACTTCGCCCTTCAGTTCCAGCTTGACACCACCCTCAGTGATGCTCTGAAGTTTCCTCTGAAGCTGAGTGACTTCTCCGTCTTGCCTTTGGACCTAGCAAAAGGTCCTAGCGACATCATCTGGGGTGCTGACAAGGAGACCGTGTTGGACCTGCCTGCTGTTGCCCTGCCTGGTGACAAGTGGCACAGACCCAAGGCCGTGTCTGAGTTCGTCCCTTACGGGGAAACCATCGTGGCCCTGGACCCTTCAGGCCGAGGGAAGGACGAAACAGTGGCAGTCATCCTAAGCCAAATCAACGGCTTCATCTTCCTTCGTGACATCTTCGCATCACAGGAAGGCTACTCCGACACCACCCTCAGAGAAGTCCTACGCCGTGCCAAACACTACGGTGCCACCACCTGCCTGGTGGAAAGCAACTTCGGTGATGGTATGGTGGTGGAACTCCTGAAACGACACGCACAGGAGATGAAGGTCGGCATGTCCTTTGAGGAGGTCCGTAGCAACACCATGAAGGAAGCACGGATCATTGACACACTGGAGCCTGTCCTGAACCAACACAAACTTATCATTGACCAGCGACTCATCAGCTGGGACTACGAGAGTAACCAGGACATGGCACCAGAGGACCGCCTACCACGAATGCTGGCCTACCAGCTCACCCGCCTCTGCCGTGAGAAAGGAGCCGTCAGACACGATGACCGTGCCGATGCCCTGGCCCTTGGTGTGAAGTACTTCCTGGACATCCTTGCCATCAGTGCTAAGGAGGCCATGATCGCCCGCAAACGGGACGATTGGAACGTCATGCTCACAGCCTTCCTGGACAGCCCGCAGGAGGCCACAGATGCCCTTGTCTTAGGCACCTCTTTTCGGGACATAAGACAAAGCCAAAACTCAATCCCCACCTGGACCTAGCGGGGGGTCTACTATCTTACGGGAAGGGGGGAACCTACGGAGGGGGGATGGGAAACACACAACCAAAAGAAGAAACACCAACCTTAACGTGTCTTCAGTTAGTTATTGTTAGCAGCGAAGCCACAGACAATAATGACTGAAGACAACGATAAGGGTGTGATTACTACTAGTAATAAAAAGAAATAAAACACAGAATAAATCGCAGTCTAAAACGTGTCTTAAGTTGTAATAACAGTAGCGAAGCTCACGTTATTAGTACTTAAATAGAGGAAGACACAACCATAACACAACCAAAAGGCGTTCTAGTACTCGCCATAGCACGCTGTAGCTGTAAGCCAAAGATACCACAGCTATGCCATCACTGTTGTGTTGGTATTCCTGTGGTTTCTCTTATCCACCACCACAATCACCCATCGTATGTCTCAGACACACTCAGCCAAGCTTATCAGCATCACACCAAAAGCAGAAGAACTTATCGCCTACTGTGCCAGAGTCAGTAATCCTAAGAACCAGGAGAACTACGACACAGCACCTAGGCTGCTACGGTACTGCATCACCAATGGTCACTGGTCTCCCTTTGAGATGGCTAACATGGTTGTGGAGGTTACGACTACCAGAAGCATCGCACCACAGATCCTCAGACACAGGTCCTTCTCCTTCCAGGAGTTCTCTCAGCGGTATGCCGAAGTCACCCTAAGACCAGAGCTGCCTGAGATGCGGAGACAAGATACCAAGAACCGGCAGAACAGCATTGGTGATCTTGGTGATGATGTGGTGGGTCGCTGTGATGCTCTGACTGCTAGCAGCATCGCTGTTGCCCTGAAGACCTACCAAGATCTGCTCAGCATGGGTGTGGCTAAGGAGTGTGCCAGAGAAGTGTTGCCGTTGGCTACGCCTACTAAGCTGTTCATGAATGGGACGGTGAGAAGCTGGCTTCATTATGTCAGCCTGCGGTGTGGGAATGGGACACAGAAGGAACACAGGGTGATTGCCGAGCAGATCAGAACCATCATGCAAGAACAGCTGCCCTCCGTTGCTTACGCGATGTGGCCGCAGTTGCAGTGGCAGCAGCATGACTAGGCCGCCCTAAGCGGTCGGTATGTGGCCGTGAGAGAGGGCTAGTACGCCCTGAGCGGTCGCTAGGAGCCTCAGGAAGGGCTGTGTGGGTGTTGGTGGGTGTCCTTGGAGGGTCCCTTCGGTTAGGGGGGCTTCCAGGGGCTCCTGGAGGGGTCCTGTGAAAAATGACAGAAATTTCTCAGGTGGTTACGCCTGTGCGTCGGCGGCCCAATCCCCCCCATCGGGGTCCCCCTGGCCAAAAAACAGGCCCGCCGGCCCGGTCTGTGTCCAATCCGCGCCTCTGCCCTGTCCAATCCGTGTCCAATTGTCCGGCCAGCCCAGTGATAGCAAGCGATCTCGGGTCTTGCGTACCTGCTAAGACCACAGGTACGCGGGCTGATCGGTACCCATAAGGCACCATACCACGGTTAATCGGTGGGGATTAGGTGGGATAGCTGTGCAGGTATTATCTGCATATG
>JAUKPQ010027715.1:0-41548 GCA_032273045.1 Chloridella minuta
ATCAATGGAGCAAGCTTGTTAGCAAAGTTTTCCATCGCGTTTCTTATGTTAGTCCCAATTTCTGCTACTGCTTTCTTAACATCGCCGGCCCTAACGAGATCACCTATCAATAATTCATATTCAAGCTGGGCAGTTTTAGCAGCATAACTCTCCCTGATAGTTCTAATCTTTATAAGAGTTGGTGCATCTGGATCTTTTTCATCCTCCTCTTGATCTGCTTTTCTTGTGGCCTTGGTTCCTTTGTCAGCTGGTAAGAAAGTCTTTTGCCTCATCTCATTTTTATTATTAATGACGGTGCTCTCCTCCCAGAACTTATCGGCCTCACTCACCAGGATCAGCTTTCGATCATTCGATCCGATCTTGATTGCATGTTTTGGCAACCTTCCTTCATTAATTGCTCTTTTTACTGCAGCTAATTCGACACCTTTATGTCGTGCATACTCTGTCGGTGTCATAGTCCTATCAACCACTTAAGCCCCCTCAGTTGTTGAATTGTCCAATTGCTGGACAAAAATGTTTTTTGTCTAAAAATTTTACAACATAATTGAATTTTTTTGTTAATTATTTGAAATTGTAGAACTGGAATTTTTAATTAAAAACTCAGTCAAATCCGAAGGTTGAGCCACCCGTTTGTCTAAGTTGATAGGGAGAACCTAGCGAAATCACATTGACAATTATGTTATGATTAACTAAGTCTTTGATTGTACTCACGGCACAGACTTGGCATGAAGTTTTTTATCTGTTCTTTTAATTACTTACAAGAATTTAAATGATGAAGAGTCCAACTGATTGTTTTGTTGTTACTGTCTACTTCTTATACATTGTCTTACCCTTTCTTAGGATCGGACTCAGCACTGGACTTCCATCACCCTTGTGGAGTTTTTGAGCATAGGTGTCCCAGAGAGTCTAATATAAAGAGAGTTGTTTTTTTCTCTGCATTATATCGTTTAACCGACTCATCATCATCTCGTAATACACCTACTCCAAATAGGCTCCAGATCCAACTCCAGACTTTATCGGTATCAGTATCCACACTGCTACTAACCCCTATTGAGGTCATGTGTGCCTAACTATCGGGCATAGGCTGCCTTGGTATCACCCCTGCTATCGTATCGTCGCACAGGTGTCCCCTAGGTGTTTTCGGGTAGGTTGGCTTAACACAGCTTTGCCAGTACTACCTGCCTGCTAGATCAGGCCTCTCTGTGTGTATTCAATTTAATTTTGAATTGGTAGGATTACATAATCCTATATGATTTGGCCATAGCCCTAAACGGCCTTATAAGCGGCCCATAGCATGGTGCTTAGTCTGAGTAATGCAGGTGTGTGATAATTGATTTGAGCTGGGTTTTTTAAGCTCTGAGGGGATTTGAAATATATGCGCTCATTTAGGCACCATGCTATGGACCTATGCCCACCCTGTTGCTGCAAGGTGAGGTGTTTTAATTTAATTATTTATTGACGTTTCTCACTTGTTTCAATATGGCACTTTCAAGATCAGGTCTAATCCATGTTTCATAAATAGCAAGTGCTCCGATAAGTAGAGCTATGTAAAACAGCCTTTTCATCGCCTCTTTCATTATCTTGTCATGCTCTTTTTTCATTCTTGCAGTTTCAGCATCAATCAGCTCTTTTAATTCTAATTGAGCTTTTATTGCTGGAATAGTCACGCCCATGCCCTTTACACCTTTAAGCAGGTTTCTTGCAGCGTCTTTGGCACTAATTCCACCGTTATTCATGGCCCCACCATGCAATCATGAGTGCCAGCACTCATTCCACATTTCTGGCATACAACAGACCACTCACAATCACTGATCTTTTTTAACTCACCATCAAAGTCATGATCACAGTCACGCTTAAAGTGCTCATTTATGCATTCCATGACATCGGCCTTGAATAGCTCACACTTACCTGGACCACCACAGGTGTATCCACAATTACATCTGCAACTCATATGTCACCTTTAAGTATTTTTATAGCAGATATTAGTGATCCATGATTATCACCACCCGATGCTGTGATATGATGCTCAATCATTCTGATTGCTTTTTTACTTGCCTCATTTTCACCCATCACCATTCCAGACATGGTAACATCACCAACCTCTTTACCATCAATGAGGATCTTTCCTATCACGGCCTCAGTCATTGCTGAGATCATCCCAGGGGCCATCTTTTCAATTCTTTTCATTATAAAGGTGTAAAGCTTCTGAGCATTGCCATAATCCAGATAACAGATGAAGCCTGCTATATCATGCCTATAAGGGCCTGTGAACTTACCCCAAAGCCAATCACCACTGCTCTGTCCAAAACACTCAATGAAGTCCTCTTTTTCAAGGCAATTCATTATTTGCATACTGCTCACCCATTGAAAGCTGTTCATTTGTACATCCCCCTTAATTTCTCACCTAGCTTTATTCTATAATCAGCATCTGGCTCACCATTTCTCTTTACGGCCAATAGCTCTCCAAACTTATCAAGCTGCTCACCATATGCAATCCCTGGGAATAGTTTCACCATTTCTTTCATGGTTTCATCCATCTCAGTGAAAACCTCATAGGTGTCTATGTAGTATTGCTCAGCAACTCTTGTGTCCCACTCCTGTGGATGTCCACCATCAAAGTCCTCTGTCCTGGTGTAAAGCCTAGATGACAAATACTTTGCTGTTGATGGGATCTCTTGGCCTCTTTTGAAGTCTTTTACTATCTTAATGGTCACTGCTCACTCCCTTTTTCATGTTTCTTATTTCTCGGCCAATCTGCTATTTTTATCAACCACCAAGTATTTCAATCTCTCTGCGATTGATCTCTTTAATTCTTTCCATTATCTTTTTCTTTGAGTCAATCAACACACCAGATTTGCGAACTAGGCAGATCAACAGCTCCTCCTCAAGTCTTAATTTTGTCAGCTCATCCTCTGTTACAATAGCGGCTGTGATCCTAATTTGCTCTAGTTGTGTCATACAGATTTCTCACTTTTAATAATATGTTTTTCAATCATTGCATTAATAAACTTTTGAAGTGATCCATATTCCTTTTTTATCTTTTCAAGCTCTGATGGCCTCACTCTTATCCCAATTGGCTGAGCTTTATTTTCTTTCTTCATTTCTTACCTTCCGATTTAATATGTGTTTTATGGCCATCAGTCTGGTTAGTACGCTAATCTTTAGTTCTTTTGACTCTGAGTTTTTTTCTATTTCTCCATTTGAAAGCATGAGAATTGGATGGTTTTCTAACTCAGCAAGCTTTCTTGTTAGTTGCTCTATGGTCATATGGCCCCCTCTTTTTATATATAAAATGTAGCACATATTTGATATTGTAGCTACATATTTGCCTTAAAAAATGCCAAATGCCTCTGATATGAATGTGTTATTAATTCAATAATAAATGTTTCTTTTGGCCATAATGGCCATATTTATTATTTATGCACGATAAATTTATTGATGGTGAAAATATTACACGCTTTTAGATTGTGGGCCATCCAAGCCAGACTCTCATTTGATTTATGAGCCACACTCTTCTTTCATTAGTGATCCAATGTGTAGGCAAGTTCATCTCATCATTTACACCGTAAAGTAATGAGAGTGATGCTGTCTCAATGTCACCCGAGAGGACCATGTTGAAAATATCAACCACATCAGATCCACCAATTGGATTTGGATAATTAACCTGCCAAGCCCTCACTCTTGCGTGAAGGTGTACGGCCTGAAACCACTGGATGCCCTCACCTAAGTTTTTAAGCTTAAAGTCCTCCATTAACTGCTCACCAAATTTCTTTCTATCCTGGATTGATATTTTTACCACTAGATCAGTGTCAATTGGTGAGTGGTTATTAACAAGATCATCTAAGATTTGCTTTTGAGGCTCTGATAGTGCCTGCACAAAGTGAATACTTGATTTTAATCCATCAAAGGCCATTCCCATATAGAGTGGAGGCTTGATTGATGTCATTGCAATTTCTTTTGTAAACTTTTCTGAGTTTATTATTTTTAAGTATTCATAAATCATTTTAAAGCTCCGTGCAAAGTAAGTTTCCATAATACATTGTGACTGTTGATCCACCAGACTCTGATCTATACACAAGTGTGATTGTATGAGCACCAGCTGCTATGTTTCTAACCACAAAGCCAGATTTCATAATTCTCTCATTTGTCGATGCATCTGAAAGCTCTTCCAGTACGGCCACCTCTGGAGAATAAATACCAACACCATCAAATAATATATCAACTATTGGTGATACTGTTGTTGATGCCATCCCAAAAATAGCACTCCAGTCAATACGATAATCATCTGTGCTTGGAATATTTACGTTTAATGTCAAATATGTCTGGTTTGTTGCAAGGTTTGTGGATGCATTTGTATTGCTTTCTATATATTGCTTAAATGCATCTCTTATTGATGTAATTCTACCAAAGGCATCAACTGTCAATACTGGTTTAATATATGTGCCTGCAGTTGCTCCTGAATTATCAAGGGCCAGAGTCCTGTTTGCTGATAAGTCACCACCACCAGTCAGTCCAGCACCAGCACTAATTGTTGTTGCCTTGTCGGCCTTAGTATTAAGGGCCAATTGCTGAGCTGTTGATACTGGTTTATTGCCATCAGATGTGTTGTCAACATTGTTTAGTCCAACAGCATTTTTATCCAATGTCTGCCATGATTTATCACCACGCCAGTACTGTGCCACTATTCCTGGAGCAATGGCTGGCTCCTTACTATTCCATGTTGCCTTTTCAGCATCACTCACAAATCTAAATGTTGCATTTTGACTTATATTTGCAGGGTTTGTTGCATCGGTGTTTGGTACGTTTCCTAGTCCAACCTGTGCCTTTGTAGTGGCATGAGGATTGTTTATTAAGCTTGCATGAGCATCAACCTTTGCCTGTGCCTCTGTTGATGTTTCATATTGTGGATGTGGATTAATCTCATTTTCATGGTCTGTTATTTTATTGCTTATTTCTGTGTCTGTTTGAGCAGTGGTATAAGCTCCAACCTGTGCAGCCGTTGTGGCATGTGGGTTGGCAATGTTGGCAATATGATCACCAATCATAGTTGTAATTGTTGTTGCAAAATCTGGATCATTCCCTAGTGCAGCTGCAAGCTCATTAAGGGTATCAAGTGCTGATCCTGCACCATTTATCAGATTGCTTATTGCTGTTGAAATCTTTCCATCAACCACTGTTGATGTGTCGTAATTAGTGAGGGCCGATGTGATCTGTGCAAGGGTTGCAGTCTTTATTACTACTCCAGAGCTGTTTTTAATATATAAAAGCTCATCTGCAATATCAATCCCAACGTAGACATGATCATTATCTGGATTGTCTCCTGGTATCGTTACTTTCTTCCAATTTATTAATCCAGCCATCTTTCTTCCTTGTTTTATGTGTCTGGTATTTTATGCCAACCACAAATCTCCATCAACTACAAGTATCCCATCAAGATTTAGTTTGGTGAAATTTATCATTTGTCTATATTCTCTGATGGTAAACATTGTGCCTGCAGGGATGTAGCTTTTCATTATCTGAGACTCAACGTAATCAACAGTAGCGGCCTCATCAGTGTCAATAGGGTAGGGTAGTTTCACCACCCTACTGACATTATTAAAAATCAAATCATTTTCAATGCTTTTTGCCATTAAACTCTTGCACCCATTAACTCAACAACAACACCTGTTAGTGATCTGTTTGCTGTTAAAATTCTTTGGTTTGCTAATCCTTTTTTTACATCAAGGATTATTTCATCACCTGCAGAGTTGTAAGTGTGAATTGAAAAGATATCAGCAATTGATGCAGCTGAAACTGTCAATGGAGTATGTGCAACAAGGTTTACTGTCTGTCTTTCAGTTTTTGCATTACCTAAAAGAGTGTCATTGATATTTCTTTGGATACCAAGCCAGTGAGCTGCAATTGATGGATCTGTACCAACAAATTTTAATACATCACCAATATCTAACTCATCGTCACCTTGAATGCCTGCAATTGTACCAGCATCAGTAATATCCCAATAGTCACCACGTCTAATGACAGTATCACCATCAATTAGATCTGCAGATGTTGGTAAAAGCCCTGCAGTTGCATCAAAACCACCTTGAGACTGTCCAATTTGCTGAATTAGACCTTGTACATATGTCTCATCGGCCAGGATATGAGTGACAGCACCATCATAAAACTTTAGTTTATTAGTTGCTGTGTTTAACCAATAGCGGCCTGCGTACAGATCACCACCAGTTGGATCAAGTGCTAGTTTTTCATAACTGACATTCTTAATCTCGTTACCATTTAAATTAAAATCTGTTTCAACTGATTTGCTCATAGTATCCTCCTTAAATTCCACTCACATGAATATTGTAAGTTTTTAGTAATTTTGATTTCACGTCTACTGTTTGGTCTATATTTATCCTAACATCAATCTCAACTTTTTGCCTGTTCAATTGATCATAAACAACAACGTCCACAACCTGAGTTATAATTAGCAATGGGACTGGATGCCATTCATCGGCCACTGATATTGTAATTGGGATAATCTCAAAACCACCTGGAGGTCCTGGTTGCCCTGGAGGCCCTTGTGGCCCAATGGTTTGCACCTCAATCATCTCTATTTGTTTTTGAGCAACCTCAATTACAACAGATGGCATCTCCACCTCAATAATCTGAGATGTGGAAACCATTACATCAATTACCTTGTTTGTTTCCAGGACCTCAATTGTTGTTGTGGTTGTCTCAATCTCAATCATGACAGAGTGGCCTCAGGGAATACCTCTGCATCACCTTTTAAAACCTTCACAATGTCACCTGTCGCATAGACCATCTCAATGTCATAGACATAAAGTGCTCTGCCAGAAAGCTTTAATGTTGCCTGTGGTAATGCTGTATTTGGAAGGTGGACATCAACCTCACCTTTATTTGTAACTTGATTTCTTGGTGTAATAACAAAGTCAGCAAGTGCATCGGCTGCATCGTAACCAGCTCTGATCTGGCCCTTAAATGTCCTGCCTGTTAAATCCTCTGGCAACAGGTCAACACCCTTAACTCTAAAAGCAAATCTAAGATCTGCACCCTGGTTAATTTGTAAATTGTATCTCTCACACTTGACTGCCATAATTACCCCTAGATTTTATTATTCCAATTTCTTCCAGTCTTTGAGATAAACCTTGCCAACCTAAACTCATACTGTGACTGGATGTTGGCCCTAAAGCTATCCATCATGGCCCTTAGGATAGGTGTCTTGAGTTTTTGCTCCACTATAAAGTGAGCAATTGATGGTGCAGATTGTTTATAAAACTTACCTGACTTACCTCTTCTGAAAACTTGCTTTGATCTGACTTTCTGGATAAATCCACCCTGCATCTTAAAGGTCTTTCCTTTGGAGATTTCAACCCTTAAAATCCTACGTCTTTTTACCTTAAGTCCAGCTTGCTTGATTACATCCTTAGATCCCTTAACAAAGTCGATCAATGGCTGTGGTGTATCATCAAAGCTAAGCACACCCTCAAGACTTGCAAAGCTTGATGCCTTTGGCTTAGTCATGGCAATCTTTCTTTTGACATCTCCAGACTTAATATTGAGCCTTTCTCTTAGGCCCTTTGCTGCCTGAGTACGTCCAGCAATCAGTGCCTTTCCAATTGATCCCCTGACTGCAGGGTAAAAGACTTCCATTTGGAGATCTGGAAACCTCTGAGCAATTGCTGCTATGTTGCTTGAAATGTCAATATTGATACTCATGAAATGATTTTACTAGATACTGGGATTTTATTAAATACTTGATTTAGAAAAAGAAAGCCCACTTCCATGTGGGCCAGACGTTTGGAGAATTACCATGATCTGCAGTTAGAATTTGATCAGTGGCATATATCAATTGTCTGGCCATGTTGACTTTTAATCAACTCCCTTAACTCACAGTAGCACTCTTCAATGGTGAAAATGTCCAGATTTGAAAGGTTTCTTCTTTCCAGCCCCTCGATTGTTTCACCAACCTCTGGGAGCCAGTAAAACTCTTTCATCTCCTGATTTGCCATTTTGTGCCAATACTTGAGCATCATGTAATGGATTGGGAGGATCTTAAGTTGTTTTTTCTGTTGCATGAGATTCTCCGATTGATCCGGCCATCTGCTCTTTTAAGGCATCTCTAAACTCAGACTCTCTCTTGTCTTGCAAATTCATTATTTCATCATACTCATCTTGGCTTATTACCAATCTTGTACCATGACACTTTTTAACCTTTTTGCCAGATCCACATGGGCAAAGCATGTTTCTATAAATTCCTTTATTAAGTGGATTTGCTACTCCAATGATGCCCATATTAATGGCCCTCCCTTTGGCCTAATTCATAGCTTTCAAGCTTTCCACCTTGCAAGTGAGAGTCTTGATAAACATTTCTGCTTACATTGTTGCTCTGATCTTGAGACTCATCTCTGTCTGGTGTCTCTTGATCCTGTTGGCCAATCTCTGGCCTATGATTAATCTTTGTCACACATCCCCCTCAGGAATAGGATAATTAATATGTCCCAATCTTGTATCCACTGTCCGATATCTGTTTTTAAAATACTTCCACTGCTTAACTCTGGTGTACTTTCTTAACCAGGTCCAATGCCTCGGCCTGGATGGAAAAAGGCAATAGGCATTGTTTCTGATGTACACTGGAAACCAAGCAAAGGTGTGCTCAACAACCCACATTTTCATTTCTTAATCCCTGTAAAATACTTTGTACCAATAACAAAATAAACTGGTGGATGACTGTTACTCTGGCTCATGAAAATAATCTTTCCATGAAATAAAAACTTAATCCTGGCCCATAGGCTGCATGACCATTCAGATCCCACACCTTGATTTGTAAAGATCACTGGCAGATCCAGCACGTCCTCAGATCCTGCAGGTGCTTTCAGCACTCCATTTGTATGTGCAGATTTAACTGGCAACATAAACTCCCAGCTGCTCATAGCTCTTTACCTGGTACTGATTGCTGTACAAATCCTGGATCTTTAAATAATAAAGCTCTCACTGCACAGTCTTTGGCCTCAAGTAACTTTCTAATGGCCATTGTCTTTTCTTCATTTACTGGCAATGTCTGATCCAGATGAGTTGCCAAGTCACCAAATGTCTTACTCACCTCTTGCAAGTGATTTGGCAAATGATCATACTTAAAAAACTGCATTAATCTGCCTGGAAAATACTGTCTAGTTTCTTGATTCATAATCCACCCCATCTGTTACACCGTGCTTAAGATCCCATGCTTTGGGATCATGTTTATTATTTTTTCCACATCCACATCCGGCCTTGCTTAAATTAAAGCTGTAAGATGCACGTCCCTTTGTTATTTCAAGACATCTCTCCTCACCAACAAACACCTTGATGTTTTCTGATAAGTCCATTGTCTCAACTGCCTCTTTCATCCATGACCTTAATTCATCGACACTAGAAAACTCTTTATGGCCAAAGTCAGCTGCATGGCCTGTGTTGATTACAATTATCTTTTGACAGCTCATGCAGCACCATCCTTTTCACTTTCAAGTATAAACTTAGGCTCCATTGTTATTCCCTCAACGGCTGCCAAGTAAAGGTTATATCCATCAATGAACTCCTGAGAGTTTTCTGGTTGTACAAAATGGCATCCTGTATCTTTAACAGGGCTATTCACCAGTACCACAAGTTGACCTGTGCATCCTGGATCTTCTGTACATGCAATCACGTTTTCAAAAGGGATGATTGTAAGTCCCTTGCTATAAGCTATTATCTTAGGTTTCATTTTACTATTCCTGCTAATTTATTAAATGCGTTTTGAATTATGATCCAATCATTTAGTGCTATTTTCTCAATGTCTTTGGTTTTTAATCCACTCAATCTTGAAATAACCAAAACAAAATTGTCCTGCAGTTTTTCTTGATCATTAAAATTTATTCCTTTTAAATCGGCAACAACTGGCAGTCTTAACTCTATTTGATTAATGGTTTCATATTTTATAAGCCCCCTGATAACCAAAGGTGTTTTTAGTTCAATTATCACTTTGCCACCTCTGTGGTTAGCTGTACTGGCACGGCCTCATAGTCACCTGGCTTGATCTTTCCTGATTGGATCAACCAGTAAATCATCAGGCCTGCACTGTCGATGTCTGAATATCTAAAGCATCCTTTCCAGTTTCCAAGTGTAATGAGATCAGACTTGCATACTCCGAGAAACTGCTCAGGCTTGATGCCTTTCTTTTGGATCATCCAAACCACTGGGCCATTTGATGGTTTCTTTTTACCCCACAACATAACCACCCCACTGCAATGCAATCGCATCAGCTATTCCTTGATAGGTTTTAGATCTTATTTTCCACCTATCTGGACTTGGACCTAAATTATTTTGACCACTCGCTGTTTGATTTGCATATCTTTTTTTCTTGATAACATCTGTCTCAATTAATTTTGGCAATCCTCTTGTCCATAGACACGTTGCCTTGCTTGCATCCTCACCAAACATCCATGGATGAATAATTTGATCTGGTTTTCTAAAGCGAGTTGATAAGCACCCTATTGGATTTTCTATTGCAATCATTGGTATGTCACAATTGTAAAGCTTCATAAAAAACTCAATTGCCTCTTCTGTTTGAGCAGCCCTCTCAGGCCTTCTCTTATTCCAATGCAGACCGGATGAGCATAGAAACGTGCATGGTGGATGAGCTATCATAAGATCATACCCCCCCCGATAATATCAAAAACATCACCTTGATAATGAGGCCCTTCCACATCAGTTGGGAGAAAGTCACATGAGATGGCATCGTGACCTAGTTTTATAAAGGCATCTCTCACTGTGCCGCTATACTCACACGCGACTAATACTTTTAACTTTTTCATTAAAGACCTCCTGTTCTTGCAAACCAAGCAATCATAGCAGCATCTCTTACACCATCTGAATTGATCCCTTGATAGTCAGGAAAAATTCTATTGAAAGCGTTTTGAGTTGTGGCCTTTGTATCGAGTTTTTTATTGCCAGCTTTCTTTCCAGCTTTGTAAACCATATCACTCGGCTCCCAGATTCCTGACTGCCACTTTTTCACTGACACTAAGTAAAATTCATCAGTGTATCTTTGAATTGCCGAATGAATTACACCAACAGCATGGCCCAGTTTAAAGTTTGTTGATGATGGCAAACCAAACAAGTGAGTGATCTCCTCAACGTAAACCTCAACCTTTTCACCTTTAATTCTTGCATTCTTAAATTCAACCCCAAGAAATTCAGAGACACCAATAAAGTCAACTGTCCTAGAAATACTCACCAAGCTTTCTTTCTTTGGCTTCTTTGGAGTTGGTGCATCTTTTTTAGCTTTCTTTTTTGCCTTTGGCTTCTCTGTTTCAACCACTGGCATGTTATGCACGGCCTGGATCTGCCCACTGGGAGAGAGGACAACAATTGCCCCCTCCACTCCAGGATCAAATGCGATTATGGTTTTAGTATCCATCTGGCATCCTATAACCAAGTACATCTGATTTTTTATAATCAGAGTAACAAACTTCATTCGATTGGTTTCCACCCAAGACAGTCAAAGTTGATCCATTATCTTTAACAAAGAAAGCAACGTGACCTGAATCAGTACCTCTTTTAAAAACAACAATACATCCAACAACTGGCTCAGTTATTTTCTTACCCCATTCAAGATAAGACCTGGCCCATGCGCTTTTTGCAGACTCGATACCAGAATTTTCCAAGCACCATGAAACAAATGATGAGCACCATGGCACCTCATCAGTTGTTGCTTTTAAAGTTGTTACTGCATGATACGCCAATATCTTTTGGTTGTGTTTAGGGCCTGTTATTTCTTTCTGTCCGATCTCTACTTTTGCAATCTCAAACCAAAGCTTTTCTTTCACTGGAGTATTTTCAACATTGGCCTGGATACTGCGTGTTGGATTATTATTCCAAGAGGCCATCAATTGAGCTTTATTCCCAAAGAATACGTTCACGTCCATATCAAACTTTGTACCTGGCACGTTATATAAGCACGCCCCATCTTTTGAGCAATTAATCTCACTTGAAAATTGCCACAAGAAATATTCCTTCCAAACTCCAATAGGAAAATCTGTCACCTTTCCTTTAAATCTTGCATACCAAAGCTTTGAAGCTCTAAGAATATTATTATCAGAAAGGATCTTTTGATTTATTTTTTCAGTAACATTGTGGTTTGCGTACACTACAGGCACCTTTCCTGTTTTGCTGTAAACGTAATCCATAAAGACAACGGCCTCATCAATCGTCATCATGCTTGATGCACTTGTATCCTCAAGATCCAAGGCCATAAGAGTGTCATCATCCACCATACTCAAAAAGAGCTCTGCCTGCTTAATTGTGTCGCCTCTTCTTCCAAGGTGGAAAGCACCCCACAGATATCCGCGATCCTTAGCAATTTTTCTTCTAACGAAATACTGAGAGTCTTTTTTTAGTCCATCAGCTGATCTATGGATCACACCAATAACTCTTGGATCAGTGCCCATCTTATCCCAATCAATTGGGTTTTTCTCATAAGCATCAATGACGATGACTGATGATGTGTATATCCATGGATGATCAAAAGGGCCACTACGCTCAACTGGCTCCATTGGTCCTGGATTATTTGGCAACTCAATAGGAGCTTTCACAACTGGGGGCTTAACCTCTGCCTCTGAGCTCTTATCTAACCAACCTTTGATCACATTCATTAAATTAGTCCACCAATTAAATTTCATCTGATACCCCGATATTTTTAACTGGTGCTTTTTTAGTAATAACTTTAGTCAGAGACTTTACACTTTTTAGGACTTCAATCAGTGCCTCTGCCTCAGTGTTTAAATTGTGTTCTTTCTTAACGGCCTTAAGCTTTTCATCAATAAACCTGTACTCTTTATCTGTAAGAACAAAAGTTTTTCTCTTGATAAGAGCATCGTCATCACTTGCATCAGGCACTTTACCAGAGTCACCAAAGTCAACGTCTTTACCTGAGTCTGTTGATGCAGAAATATCGTTATGTTTATGACCAAAGATTTTATCAATGTCCTCAATATCAAAACCTGGCACCGTTAAATCTTTAATGTCACCAAGAATTGTCATTGCTTCTTTCAGTAGTTTATTATCCCACTTTGACAGCTCTCCAATTTTGTTATCAGAGATTAAAAGCTTGTGATACTCCTCCTCTGTTACCTCAAGACGCACGCATGGGACTCTGTTTAAATTAAGTCTCTTTGCTGCTAAATAACGGCCATGGCCTGCAATAATCCTGTTGTTTTGATCAATCTGCATCGGGCTTGTGAAACCATTATCAGTAATTGACTTTACAAGTTCATCAATTCCCTTACCGTGCTTTCTTGGATTTTTCTCGTAAGGTATAAGATTTTGAACTTCAATCAATTCGATTTTCTGTACTTTGTCGTGAACTCTGCTCATTAGATACTCCCCTTTAGTGGCCCGTTATATTCCACTTTGTTTTTATTCATTAAATTCCAAAGATCCATTTCTTCTTTTCTTTCTATTGCTTTTTCAGATGGTGTTTTTCTCATTTCAATTAGTCGATCCATCTTACTAAAATCAATTATTCCCTGATCATCTCTGATTTCATGATCAGCAACTCTGTCCTCAGGCTTAGCATTTTTTTTAATATGCTGGACGTGCTCAAACTTTGCATCCTGGAGCTCTTGATCTGTATCAAGCTTAAGTAAGATCAAGCTGCCATCTTGCCTTTCTGCCATCTCAACCAGCTTTAATACTGGGCACTTTTTCAGGACAATCGTTTTCATTCCTGGAATGACCTGATAAATCCATTCGGCCTTGATTTCGATGCCTCTAAAAAACATCTGGATTATCCTTTATGTCATCTCTGATAATATCAAAACGCCTCTGAGGACTTGCTGGTTTCTCATCCTCTTTTTTAACTTTTGGTGATGCCCTTCCAAGAAAGTCTCTTGATTTGAAAATCTTATTGATCAATTCAAATGGGACTTTAGAATCACCAACATAAGATGAGTGCTCAAACTTAAGGCCATACCATCCGGCCGCCTCTTTATGATGCCTAAACTTTGCAACTCTTAGGACGTTGTAAATCTTTTCGTTAGTAGTAAATTTCTGGATGATGTACATGTACTCGGTCATAATCGCTAATTCTTTTGAGCCTCTCATGTTTTCCGGTGCAACAACTTTGTTGTAGTTATCAGTCACAGCGGTTTCAGTGTGGGCCACATAAAAGACAGCGCATTTCTCTTTAACAAAATTCATTAAATACTCAGCTGTGCGCCCCTGGCCCAATAGACCAAATCGAGAGTTGTAAAAAGCTGAGGATGTCATGTTGTCGATAAAGACAACTTCACATCCGCTTTCCTCACACATGAGCTCAAAGTATAAAAAGAACTTTTCTTGATCGGCCTTATATTTTTGGTCAATCTTTTTTTCTTCCACAAATTGAATATTCTTAAGCACAGATCTATCCAAGAAATGGATGAGCTCCTGGTACTCTGAAACACTTTCCTCTGAGAGCCATATCAGGACTCTCTTGCCACTTGCTGCCTCAGCTATGATGCATTTAAGCAGGGTTGATTTTCCCGATCCGGTTGTCCCGATCATCCCATGTAAGCAATTCGGCCTGATCCCCATATGAGCTTTTAAAAACTCATATCTCGATGGGAAAGACACCTCATTTTTCAGACTGGAATGGACTTCCATATCAAAATTTGATACTGATTTCTGTAGAGACATTATTTATCCTTAATTGATCTTTTCAAGTAAACTGTCCAGTTCACTAAAGACATCATCAGTTAATTCACCAGGCCCTTTCTGTGAAAGGTATCCATCAAATTTTGGTCCAAAGAGAGTTTCCGGCCTTAGGTACTTGCTCCACTTTGGACTTCCTCCCCACTCCTCAACTTTTGTGTCAATTACAACAATGAAATCATCAAGCGTTCTGCCCTCATTGATTCTTGCTCTTATAAGTGCTGAGGTTGCCTTTGCTTTAGTTGTGTACTTGGCCCCGGTCTTTTGGTTTAAGTAATTAACAACGGCCTCTATTGTCTTATTAGCGTGGTTAATAGTCGGTGCTTTCTTTTCATCTTTAAGTGGCACCTCATAAACAAGCGGCTGGCCATTTAGAGCATCGTGAAAAAGAAAGACTGCATCCATCGGAATGCTCTCACCAAAAATAAATCTTTTAACAATCTTTGCACTCATATTAATTGTCCCGTCCATACGTTTTCACCAGTCATAATCTTGCAATAAATAATTGCACAGGCCCTTGCATCAGGCAGGGCCGAATGGTGATCATCCAGTTGTATATTGTAAAAATTAACCAACTCTTTTAACTTGTGACTTTGCAGCTGCTTTAAGTGATCCCTGGCAAGTTTCAATGTTGAAACAACCATGTCATCTGGAAAAACTTTGTACCAAGAATTTTGCAGATCCTCTTTTCTAAAGTGCTCTTGCAACCAGGCGTGATCCAACCTTCCTTGACCGTGATAAATAAACGTCATCGGGAATTGAGCAATTCTTGGCTTAAGCCATTTCATCATGGCCATACAAGAATCTCTCCTCTCAGGAAAGGTCTGCGCTTTAAAGTAAGAGATCCCATGGATCTTTTGAGCGGCCTCAGTAAAATACTTTGCAGACGTTGGCCTTGAGAAAGTTTGAAACTCTCTGCCTAAAGTGTAGCCCTCAAGAATCTCCACCATACCAGTATCTAAAATGTCCCCACCAATTTTGTCGAAACAAGTAAATTCACAGTCACCAGCAACTCCGATGACCTTTTTATTAAGATCTATTTCTCTCCACTCATCGCTCCCACAATTTCTGCATGAGCCATGAACTGTTAGGATCTCTAAATCCATCTGAGATTCAATCCTGCAATCTTGGCAGTAAAATAAACTAGACATTTACCCTACTCCAATAGTCTTTAATTATTTCAGTCCCGATCATTTCAGGAATCTGAGGCACCACTGAGTTTCCCAGCTGGTGAATTTCGATCATTCTAACTTTGTCCAGTTCTTTGGATATCCCATCAACAACTCGGCGAACCTTGAGCACAGTGGAGAACTCGTCGGAGTTGGTAGCTCTGATGCTGTCAACGGCCCCTCTGGATAGAAACGTACGAATCTCCCCAGGTTTAAGCTGGCATCTTTCCCTTTCTGAGTGTATCGCCTCACCCTGCCCCCTTTCGTTAGCTTGTATTCGTCCTCCTCGGATAATACGTTCATCTGATCTGATGCGACTATCGTAGGCAATAATCCACAATCTATCCCTCTGATGGGGGAGACCAATGGCATCAGCTGTAATACAATGCCATTCTGCATGATACCCGATCTCCCAAAGATCTCTGAGGACAATTCCGAGTCCTTTTTTTCTAAGACGTTCAACATTTTCAATGATTGCATACTCAGGTCTAATTTCATCTATGAGCCTTTTGTAATGTTTCCATAATCCAGATCTGTTTCCACCGATACCAGCACCAGGTCCTCCGACACTAATATCCTGGCAGGGGAAACCTCCTGCGATTACATTTATTTCTGTTTTTAATTTTTCAAATTGATCAATCTTTCCTGGAAAAGAATAAATCAGCTCACCATCTACATAAGAAAGATTTTTTACATTGCTAAATATCTTTACATGGGGCCAGTGCTTACCAAGAACACGATGGCACTTGATATCGTTTTCACAAAATGCGACTGTCTCCATTCCGGCCCTTTCAAGCCCTAGAGTAAACCCACCGATCCCAGCAAATAAATCTAAGACTTTTAATTTCACTTAGACCTCAACCTTTGAAGTTCTGTTTGTGATTTGATCCATCTCTCTTTGAGCAAAGTCTGCCAGGCAGTTGTAGAGTTTTACGTTTAAACTCTTTTGAGAGTTGTCACCATTGTTGATCTCCATTACTGATGACGTGTACATTGCAACCATTTCTTTTTTATGAATGATTGAATTAGGACGGTTTTCTAAGATGTCCCTTTGAAGCTCTGGATGCAGATGATTCATTGGTACAATCGCGTAACCTTCCATCACTGGAGGCGTTTCTATTAAAGGCATATATGTTTCCTTAATTATGGTTTTACTTTTGTGTGATAAAAATAATGTATTCCACGGGCCAGGGCCATCTCCAGAACTTGATCCACAAATGTGAAGTTCACTCCAGAAACCATGTGTCCCTTTTGAATTACTTTGGGCCAATAGTCCTCATCTTGATTTGAGAAAATCCATCGTCCATAAATCTTATCGTATTTAATGATTGTGTTTACAGGCAATCGCATAACCGCTTTGGTTAATATTTCGATTGATAGTGCTTTTGTGGCAGAGACATCCATCATTTCAGAGAGAGTTTCCTCAAGCTGATGACGGTTTTCGGTAACGTGTATTATAGTCATAGAAACCCCTCAAAAAGTGAGGAGAGATCCAGCAAGAAACTCTCCCCACGTTCACACAAACTTTAAATGGCCAGAGCCCCCTCTGCCATCTAAATCTTTCTATAGATCCAGGCTAAAACGGAATATCATCAGCGGTAAATGCTTGATCAAATACCGGGTGATGGCCGATCACCTCTTTATCTGCAGTCTTGTTTAAATCAACTGCGTCCTCAATATATGAAGTCGTATCAATGTCACTCATCTTATCAAGAACACCAGAGTTATTTTCATCGGCCTGGAAACCTTTCTTTGCAGACCTGTTGATGAATTTAGCGTCATAGTAAACTGTCTCTTTTACTTTTCTAACTTCACCAATAACGGCCACAATATCTCTCTCAGTATCAAGAGCATCGGGCAGCTTAATTTGCCCGAGATCCGATCCTCTAAACCCCATAACCTGTAATGCTTTGATTGTAATTTCTCGGCTCTTTTCTGATCCAATCCATCCGGTCCAGGTAATCCCACCATCAAGATTGACTCTGATATATGGAGTCTTTTTTTCTTTTGATTCACCTGCAGTCCAGCTGATTACTTGAGTTGTAACTCTGTCATCAACTTTATATTTTCGTGAGTATCCTCTGCCTGCAGTCATTTCTGCTCTCCCTTGATAATTTTAATTCGATCTCTTGCTGCCCTTAAGTTTGCCAGATTCTTTTTATGAGTCTCAACAAACGCCTTCATATCGGCCTGGAGCTTTTCGTCTGTCACTCCCTTGATCTCCTCAAGGCATTCACTGTAAACAACGTCCTCAGTCTCTCCAAACGCTTTTAAATATGCTTCCCAGATAATTGCAAAGCCGCCTCTTGATGGCATTTCAAATGATGATGGCAATCCAATTCTATTCTTAGCATCCCAAATGGCACCAAGCTGAGTGTAGATAATTCTTTTTTCAGTATCTTTTGCAATGATCTTTTCATCGTTTCTAACAAACTTAACTTCTTTCTTTGCAAAGAGCACCATCTCCACCTGGCCAAATATATAATCAGCTGCTTTCTTATGTAGAGACATAGAATAACGATGATAGTCCAGGCCAGTTTCTCTGTCTGATCTCATAGCCTCAGATGCATGGGCCAATAACAATATGTGGATTTGGTGCTTATCTCTAATTTCTCTAAGTATTGAAATGAAAGCTGCCCAGTTATTAAGAGAAAAATGGAAACCTTTTTGGAAACCAATGTCCTCAATGAAATCTTTATTTTTTCCATCAGCAATACTTCTGTGGATCAGTCTTTCCATTTCATCAATAGTATCAAAAACAAGTGACTTGAACTCTGTGATCTGTCTGCGTGCCAGGATCTCATGTAAGTCATCCATGATTTCATCCCATGACGTGGGACGCTTTCTTTTTACGTTAATGTTGTGAGTGCTTTCTTCAAAGTCAAAGAATACCGGATCAGGAAAGCTTGCTCCAAAATCAGTTTTACCAACTGATGGCCTTGTATAAAGGGCCATGAACAATGGCTTTTTAATTTTTCCTGATGTGATGGTATCAAAGAAGCTTGCATTGCCATCACCAGTGTTTATGAGCGTTGTTTGTGTATCTCTCATTACTGCACCCTTTTAGGTTTAAGTAATTTATTATTTTCAAGAGCAAGCCTAGTCCCAAATATTTTACCATCAGGAATCTTAGACTCTTTAAGCCAACGCCTCAATGTCTGTGTATTATTATGGCCTAACAACGCAGCTGTTTTCATCAGACCGCGCGTGTCCACCTGTGCCTTAAGCACATCAATTATAACTAGTTCGTCCATTAGATTTGACCCCTCAGCTCTTATTGGATTTTTTAATTTTGTTTTAAATTTGAATCCAAAGTAGCAACAGAAATAAATGCTGTCAAAAATACTTTCTGTCTTTTCATTACAGTTTTTATTTTCTAGGATTTAGCTACCGTTTAACAATTTTTAGGGGGGCCTATATGAGCAAAGCCGGTGGATCTAACAATGCTACTAATAAAGACGATGATCAATCAAAGAAAGTTGAGCATCCAAAAGCTGCAATCGCGCGCTTAACAAAAGAGATTCTGCAAGAGTGTAGACTTATCTCTACTGGACAAATTGAAAGCTGCTTTAAATTGGTTGAGAAAACCAAAGAGTTAATGGTCAATGAAACTCTCATTGCACCAAAAGATGATGAGTAAATTAAAAGGGGAGCTTGCTCCCCATTTTTTACATGGCCTGCATTTAACGGTTTTAACCTTGCCAGTAATTCATAAGATAATCTTAAATCATTTTCATTCTAACTAATACTTAAATCTCATTGCAGACTTGCAAGTAAAACCAGCATTGATTAAATCTTTTCTCACATCGGCCTTATTGAAATCATAAAAATCAATCTTATGAACTTCACTACACTTTTCCTTTTTAAAGATGGCACCAATCCCTGTACGTTTCACGCATACAGTTTCATTGTGTGGATATGCCAATCCTGGTTGATCAGGATGGATTAGGAGCTCTCTGTCCTGGAGTCTTAAAAGTCCAGCTGCACCAGTCGCACAACCCATAATAAACAGTAAGCTTAATAAAATATATTTCACGATGTGGCCTCCAGGATAAATTGTTTTTTAAGTTCATCGACTTCCAGAAATAGAGCTCTCTCGGCTTTGCCTTTTGCTTCCATATCTTTCTTGTAAAATTCTGAGTCCTCGACTTCCTGAATTTCTTTCATCAGCTTTGATGATTTGTTCTTATAATATCGCTCTCTCTCAGCTGAGAAAATCTTTGCAGTAACAATGATTAATTCTAAAACTGCTATTGGCATTTCAGACTCCAATGATGAATATTGTGATTATTTTTTTTACGTTTTCAGGGACAAAAGGGGCAGCGCAGGCCACCCCTATTAATATGATTTTAAACCAGAAAGATCCTCTTAGATAAAAGGGCCTATGCTTCTTTTGTGAAACAAGCAAGAAGCTTAGGAGTATAATCAAGCTGTACAATAGCAAGCTCCACGCCTTCACCTGCGTCCAGATCTTTAATCTCAGCTGGGATTGCTTTGTAATTGTCATAAGCAGCTGCTACCTTGTTTTTAAATTCTGCATCACTCGTTAACTTTAAATAGAACTCAGAGAAATCTGTCACCTGCACACCGTCTTTGAAACTATTAGCAAGGCATAGTGAAACTTCATTGATCCCAACAAGGGCCTCTTTAGTTTCCTTAACACCAAACTGTGAGTCTGACTTTTTAAGTGATGGTACAAGCATAGTAAGCATTGATGAAATTAGTAAAAAAATCTTTTGCATAAATATCCCTCCTCAGGGTTGGTTAACTTTGTTTTAAAAAACTACTCACGAAAGAAACCAATAATCCGGCAACTGCCCCAAAGATAGTTGCTGCAATTCCTACTTTTATATTAAGTGTCTCTCCTAATATTTCGGCCTTGGTCATGCGCTTTTCAAGGGATGCTATTTTTCGATCTGGCCCCATCAGCTTGGTATCCATCTTTGCTTCCAGAGAGTCGATCCTCTCCACCAGATAAACACGCCACTCTCTCTCACTCTGAAATCTAATATCGTTATCACTCATCTTTAGATGATCCTGGAAAATAGGTATAGAATTAGAATAAATTGAGTTGAAATTTTATTCAAGGCCCATATTACTACGGGCCCTAAATTAATTTTTTAATGTTGATTTGTGTGAAGTTTTCTTGACTATTTTTTAGTATCTAAATCTAAGAGTCTTGTGTCATTGTTTCCGCGCATCCTCCAGAAAAGGTGCCCGATAAGTATTCCTGGAAAAAGACCTAAGCAAAATGTCATAAACGGCATGTGATAAGAGGACGTGATAATCAAGCTTGAAATGCTTGCCTCATTCCCACCAACCTTAACCGCGATTGCATCGTAAACTAAAATGATCACCACAAGGGCCGGGATAATTCCAAATGTTAAGATCCCAGTAAACTTTTTAAAAGTCATTTAAGAGCTCCTAATTTAAGTCGATACACTTTTGAGTCTCAGCTGCAAGTGCAACCTTATCGGCCTCAGTTATAAGCACACCATCTGCCTCTGCATTCAAGATGAACTCTTTTGCTGTTACAAGTGAGGCTGTCGACAGCAATCCTTTGATTGGGGCATATATCGTATTCATCTGAGCGACCTGTGCAGGCGATAAGGCTTTAGGAATATTTCTCACAACCATCAAGGCGACAACTCTTTCACCGCAATTGATTTTTTTGAGTGCCAATTGGATGTAAGCCTCGCTTTGTGCAATCGCTTGCGCTGTTGCTTTTTCAGTTTCCCATGCTTGAATTTTCGCTTGATCCAGGACGATTGTTGCCTCTGATTTCTTTTCATAACCCACCAGCTTTGAGCAGTAGACTTGCAATTGATCATAGTTCTTAATAAGCGTTCGATCAGATGGACACGTCTTTGAAAAAAAGATTAGATCACATTCAGCCTGGTCATCACATGGCTCAATCTGGCTCTTTGTATAATTAGGCTTTGTGTAGTCATCGACTTCAATTTGACCTCTTGAATATACAGAGCTTGGATAATCACCAAGCTCATAACATTTCTCATTTGAAATTCTTTCACAATCTTTTTTCAGGCTATAGGCCTCTTTTGATGAGGCTAAGATCTTTGTGTCATTTAACCAGTTTTCAGCCGATGCTGTTAAAGGTATAAGTGAAATACATAACCATAATATTCTTTTCATAAAGCTCCTAAAATAATTAATTACCTTGACCATAGCAAATTATATTTGCTGCCACATCAGAGTTTCCAGACGTGTTATTAAAAGTTGCAGATACAACAGTGCTGGTTTTTGCTGCAAATTCATACTGATTTGGAGCATGTGTCCCGCTTGCATATGTGGGCACTCCAACTGGTCCACAAAAATAATTAGTGCCATTCCATGTTGCTGCAGGAAAGGCATATGTATACTGCCCTAAAACTGTTCTTGTTACAGCTACCCCACAAGAAGAAGCTGCCTGATAGATTGTGCATGAACCTGATGCACATGCAGTGTTATACGAAGCCCCACCAAATCCAAATGCACAAATCTTTTGCTTAGTAGTGTTGGGTGTAATGATCTGATCACCAGTTAAAACTGGACGATTAAAAGCTGAAAGAAGTGGTCTGACAATAATATGAGCATCTCTCTGTCCAAATGAAGCATCTCGATCTAGCTGCATTGTAAGTTGAGTAGAGTTACTTTCATAAGAAAATCTTAAAGTCCTTTTTGAGGTGTCGTTAAAAGTAAATGTCCCACAATTTGATAAAGATAAACCGCTTCCAGCTACTCCACTGAAACCATTTTTAGACTTACCCTCTTGAATAATTGTTTGTGCTGCTACTGGTGTTTCAACCCACTGATAGCTTGATGTATTCGATCCATTTAAAATTATAGTGGAATAAATACAAGCTTCATATACACCTGCAGATGGAGGCACAAATGAAACTCCAACTTCTTCACTTCCTGCCGCACACGTTAAACCAGTGTCTGGATTTGTCCCACTACACGGAATAGTTGCCGTTGCTGATCCTGGATTTAAAACCATATCGAGAGTTGATGATGAAAATGGCAAGTAAGTTGTCGTGATAGCAGATCCTGGAGTGCCTCCACCAATGCTTGCATCAATATACCAAGATGATTGCTCGTTTGAAACTGCTACCTCGGATGCTGCAGGAAAAAACCAAACCTTAAAAACACCTGGCTTTGCAGTTGTCCCATAAAGACTTGAGAAAGTTGATCCGGCACTTGCCTTTGTTCTAATTGCCAGTGTTACGTTAGATTGTGCTGTCCCGTATGAGATTGTTTGAGAAATTCCAGAGATCCACATATCAGTTGATCCGGCCTGCACTGATGAAGTCTCTCTGGCCGTATTGACACCATCACTGAATTGAAAAAACGCACTTGATCCAGAGTTGTTACTCCCGATATTTCCTTCATATTCAATTCTATAATCACCGGCCTCCAGTCTTGCAAACCTGATCCCAGGGATCATAGTCGCAGGGGCAAGAGCACTCCCAGATGTGTTGTAAACGCAAGAAGTTTGAGCTGGATAATCCTGATAAGAAGTTGTTGTCCCAACTTGCCATGCGCCTGTGCATCCAGTGACCGTAACAGTACCAAGAAGTCTTGCCTGAGATGTATAAACTAGATTTTGATTTGATCCATTATATCCTTTGTCAAAATCAATTGTCCCTGCAGCAAGAGAAGTTAATCTAAGTTTTAAATTATTAGTACCAGCAGCTGGGCATGGAAAAGAGATTGTTGGTGTCTTAATCCAGGCACTCACCCCAATGGTCTGCTCTGCCAAAACATTGTTTGAAACATCCAAAGCTTGAACTTTAAAAAGCCCAGCTGTTGCAATATTTACTTTCTTGAAATCGGCCTGGCACCCTATTCCTAAGTTCGTTTTTACAGAAACAATCTGTTCAACGTATTGGCCAGATGTTGTTGCAATAAATCTTGCAAACTTTGTGTCGTCCTCAGATCCCACTGTGTAAGTCTGTTGTGAGAAAGTTCCACCTGATGATGTCCATGGTGATCCAATGCCGTCCTCAAAAGAGTCGTTACCTACAAGATTAACCCCTGATGATCCACCAGATCCACTTCCAGATCCTAGGTTTTTATAAAGAGATCCATCGTTTGAAAATTCAATTTTACCTGTACTTTCATTTGCCCTGATTTTCTTTGTTGTACCTAGTGTGATTTCTTTGTTGGCACTTGATCCTGGTTTCCCAATTTTCAAAGTGTCGTCTGTGATTGTTGCCCCAAAGACATTCGTTATTAGTAACGAATATACGATGAGGATTACATTTAAAAATTTCATAAATCCCCCTTAAACTCTGATTTCAAAAATTGAAGTTATTTTTAGTTGTCCATCATAGGCTGATCCAGCAAGTGTATCAGTTACATATTTTAATTTACTTACTGTGCCTGCATCAAGTACTACCGAAAGCACCACTCCCACATCATCATCAAAAAGACTGATCTTACTTATTCTCCATAAGTTGTCAGCTGTATCTCTTGTGATAAAAAGAAGTCCAGACTCTTGCTTGTTTGCTGATCCTGTTTTCCTTTCAATGTCGTAAAAACAAATCTTAGTTTTAACTGTCGCGCTGTCGATTGTGAAACCTACAACATCAGCCTCAGCTAATTGAGTGTTAATTAATGATTGTGTGATTGGTGATTGTCGCCCACCTCTTAAAAAGAACTCCAACATGGCAGCTTGTAATTGAGTTGTGCTTAGCTTGTTTAAAACAAGGCCATTGTACTCAATAAACCCTGACATCTCCTCTTGAACTGAGTTGAGCCAGTCGGCACTCACAACAGTTGCTGGCACTCCCAGTGAAGGATCTCCCTCTGTAAATTTATTGTCAAGGGTTGCACCCTCGCTGTCGATCCTGAACATATTATGACCTCCTAAGAACTCGGAAAAGTAAAAATTGCTACTGCATGAGCTGGTTTGTATTTCTCAATTAAACACTGGAGTGTAGAATTTTGCACTAATAAAAGTCTCTCACCTGCAGTTGAGATACCTGCTCTAAATCTTATGATGCTGTCTGCAGGGGCCTGGATGATGAACGCATATCTCCACGTCCCATTTGTTAATCTATCACCAGCTCTGCCTTGACCTGCTCTAAATGGAGGTTGATCTGTTACTTCAATAACGTCAATGTCATATCCAAATTGTGATGCAAGTGTTTGATAAAAACTTTTATTTTGACCGCCTCTTGTAGTTAAGAGTTGCAAAATTCTTTGTCTTCTTTGTTGTAAAGTTAGGGTTTCATCAGGAGCGCACTCATCGGGCAATCCGAAAACTCTCTCCCAGTCTGGAAGCAATTCAAAAGTACTTGCCGGATTAGACTCTTTAATTAAAGTCGTGGCCCTTTCCTCTATGCGCGCGTACTCCTCGGCCATTGAAGAAAGAAGCTTTGAAAGTGTAGATGACTTTTTATTTTTAGCCTCCCAAACCCAACCGTCGGGAAGCAATGCTTTTAAAAGTCTTGTGTATCTTTTTACTAAGCCAGTGCTTGCCATGTGATATTCCCTAATGTGACAAGCTCACCATCAGCTGGGAGCACGTTGGCCGGGGCCAGTCCATTTATAGTTTCAATTTCATGATCCTCAAGTCCGACGGCAATACTGATTGCTTGATTTATTTTTGATAAAAGAATACTTCCATCATTTGTGACTCCAGGACTCTTATAAGATCCGGCCAATGTGCCATCTCTTTTTACAAGGTCTTTTAACTCACTTGTAATTGCCTGTTGAACGTCAACCGTATTTGGCTTTATTTTAATATTTAATTCCATTGGAGCTTCCACTGGAGCAAATACTGTTAAGAGCGCAGTCACTGGTTTTCTTTCTTCAATATAATTTTTTACTTCATTAACTTTTGGCACTGTTGGAATTATGTCAGCTTCACCATCTGTCACAAATGAAACGGCCACTGTGCCAGCTCCAGTGTAAAGAGGTAAAACCCATGATCTAGTCACTCCAGCAACTTCTTTTGCCCATGTGATGTAGTCATTTGCAGATCCACCCAATGGAGGTAGTTGCATTCTGTTAAGTAGTCGCGCTCTTAATGAGTCAATCGTTTCTGTGTTTGCTGCTACTGTGACAATCTCTGCAATCTCTGCCTCTGAATTTACATCAGCAATTGGAGAAACTAAATTTAGCTTTCCACCCACTTCCATATTTGATCCAGTGCCAGGACTTACAGCAATAACCTTTGCGACAATTGATCCACCGATCGGTATAGTCACCTCTGTATCTAATTCATATTCAAGGCCACTTGCATTTTTATATTTCTCATCCTCTGGAATTATCCCACCAGGGTTTCCAGTGATTGTGATATTAAACTCAGCAAAAGTTGCTTCAATTAATTTAAGATTAAAAATTGCTGCCCATCTTACAAGTTGCTCATCCTCTGCAGTATCCGGCATGATTTGCTTTGCAGTCCAGTCTAAATACCCAAGCTGCAAGTGTGAAAGACCGGCCATTGCTCTTGCAAATACACCGAGAAAAGATCTCCTGATGATATCAGCAACATTTAAACCACTACGAAAGTCAGATTTAACTCTGTCGATTAGTTGATCTAGTGTTGGTCTTTGAAATGGCATTACAGTCTCCTAACTTTCTGAGCGTCCCAGACAACCTGATATTTTGAAACCCTGCCATCTGGACGAACGGTTTCAATTATAATATTGAGATGCTTATTTTCATTATACTCAGTTGTGAAATTTATGGTATCAGCAATCCCATCCTCAACTAACCATTTTGTAGACTCTCTGCAATAGTCCTCTGCAAGCTTTCTTGTTTCATTTGTTATTTTTGCAGGATTAATTGTCCAGAGTCTTGATCCAATTTTGTCTCCTGGATTATCGGCATACATGTCACCCCACCAACCTTTTTTATTTGTCGATCCATAAGGCAGCTGCTCTGTAGTTACCCGGCCATCTGTAAAGATAGAAATGGACAATGCGTTTTCAAGGCCGTCGTCTGCCATCAGATCCTGGCCCTCGATAACAATATCAAAAGATCCATTTACAAGTGCTAATGCAACATCTCTCATTTTAACTTACCTCAGTCTGTTGAGCCTCAGCTGTCTGCGTGCCCACTTGAACGTCTTGAACTAAACTTTTTACTTCCAAGTTTTCTTTTATTTCTTCGATGATCCCATCACAGATGGCTTCAATGTAAGGCTCTAGTATTGCCTTGTTTACACCGTTTAGATTTGTGTTTAGTGCCTCGATATTTGTTATTACCCTGGCCCTCATTGATGTTTTACTTAATGCCATATTGACCTCTTAAATTTTGAACGTGTCTAACTTTTCTTTCACGGCCTCAAGCTTTGTTTTTGTAGCAGGCTCCCATGGTTGAGGGCCAATTGCTGTGATGGTTAAGCCCTTGATCACTTCGTCCATAAACTCTGACAATACTGCAATCATCTCATGGTTATCATTTTGGATCTTTATCTTTTTTAAAAGCAGGTGAACGTCATCATTGTCTTTTATCCAGATGTACTTTGAATTTTTATTGTACATAGCAGACTCACCCGGCTTTAAACTCTTAAGCCTGATCTCTCTGTTTTCGGTTGCTACAATGACACCGTGATCTCTTGATCCTCCCACTGATACCATGATGCACTCTGTGCCTGGTGGAGGGTTTGAGGTAAATCCGAAATTATTAAAGACTTCAATCTGATCTTTGGTTTCATCGGCAAGCAACATTGCCTGGACCAGCTGAATTTTCTCACCATCATTTGAACTTGATATAATTCCACGGCCAACTAAAAGAAGTATTTTATTTTTTAATGGTCTAACTGTGTCAGAAACTAATCTGACAATATCATCTTTCATGCTCATTTTTTTACATTCCATCCAAGTAGATCCAGAGGATCTTTTTCTTTTTTAATCTTGGCCTTAAATTCAAAAGCATCTGGTCTTATTAATTCCATCTCTGTAATTTTTCCATTTTCAGAAAGCTCAAAGTTTACTTTTGAAATTAACATATCTTGCTTAACTCCAATTGATGGGCAGTCTATATGAACAAGCTGATTTGTCGCCCACAGCTCTCCCATTTTTTGAGTCCATCCAACAACAACAACACTTACATTGCAGGCCTTGGCACTTCTTAAAGATGCCTCCCACTCTGCTCTTTGCTGAGCTGTTTTCCCATCGCCCTGAGATTCATTTAAAACAACCAGGGGCCTATATCTGTCGATACCCTCATCAGTTGCAACGCCTTTTGCCTGAGTCGAATCAGCTGGCATTCCCAGCAATCCCACGGCCTGTGACTTGATTATGTACTGACTAAATCTTTCGGTATTGTCTAAAGATATTCCGGCATTTCTAATGTTGTAACCCTCGACTAATTCAGTCGATGCTCTGATGACACCTTTTTTTTCAAAAACTAGATTGCCCTCAGGGGAGCTTGTGACTAAAAAGTTTCTTTGCTTTGCAAGTTTTTCTAATGCTTGAAAAACACTGTCCCCCTGAGTGATTGTGAATTTTGTGAATGGAGCTCCAGGATCAGCAAAAACTATTACATCAATTCCGAAAGGCTTTACCAGCTCTCTTGCAATTGCATCGAGTTTAATATTATTAAATTCATTTCTTCCAATGTGAGAGCAATCAACCAGGTCCCCTGTTTTGTCGCGTCCACTTATTGTTAGATTTCTAGATCCAGCTGAAAGGTTAATGTCCAGCTTATCAATGTAGCCTTTATAGAAAGGCTTGTTTCCAACCTTGCAAGATATCTCCAGGCCTGGCTTAAGTTCAAAGTCAACTTTTTCAACATCCCACTTATCAACTAGAACAATTTCAAATGTCCCTGTTAATGATGTAAGTGATCTTGAAAGCTTGATGTTTTTAAAACCTTCATAAATTTTTTTATTAACATAAAAGACAGCTGCATCACTCTCAGTCGTGCCCCCATCAGAAATAACTGGTGGGTTAGAAGTTTCCACTTAAAACCTCCAGAGTCAGACCTTGTGAAATAAAGCCTGGGTTTTTTATATTATTTCTTGCAATAATATCGGCCTCAACTCTTGGATCACCATAGAGGTCATATGTTAATTGGAGTGATGATGTGACACTTTCTGTCTGATATTCTTTCAGGTAAGGAAGATCCGCATCTGCATCTGGAAGTGCTGAAACTAAAGATGTCTTCACTTCAACCAGTGATTGATAAATTTCAGTGTCCTCACTAGTTCTTAATTGCTCCTCGATAACTTCAACAATCGAGTCCCTCATCTCTTCTGCTTCTTCAAATGTGTCATAGTCTGCCTGCTCGGCCGTGACTGCAGCACTGATTGATGCCACTCTTCTCATGAAATTATTAAAGATGTCTTTGTTGGCAGCTTCCTTAGCTCTTACTGGAGTTGTTGTTGGCCCAGTGGCCCCACCAATATCGTCGGCACCGAAAGCAAAGAACGTGGCAAGAGCATTAGTTTGTAACTTGGCATTGCTCATTGTATTTTTTAAAAGATCAAAAGAGTTTAGTAGCCTCTGACTCAACTGTGAGGGGGATTTCAGCAAGTCATTTGTCTCAGCTACTAAACTCCTAGTACTGAATGCCAGCTCTGCAGCTGCATCAGAAATATCTCTAATTCCTTTATTGGCATTATCGTAAGCTTTTTGTGCGGCCGCTATTTTTCCCCTTGCACTTTCTACGGCAAACCCTGGCATCCCAGTGATTGAAAAACTTTCATCAAACTCAGTCTTGGCATCTGCAATTGCAGCATCAGCTGATGCAGAAAGAACTGCAGCTTTGTCATTTATTGATTTTGGAAACTCTAAAGATCCGGCCTCATAAATAGTGGCAGTAAAATAAAGTATTGCCCCCTCTTTAGTTGATTCGGTAAATTCAACCGGCCCAATTTGCACCATTTGCAATCCATCGTATGGATGAATTAGCTCTCCTGGCCCAAACTTATTAAATGCTTCCTCAAGTTTTTTCTTGGCCTCATCGTAATCAGTACCAAGCACATGGCCATCAATTGTCCACGCGGTTGCAATTCGTCCCATATCTTGAGTGAAGGGTGTTTCTCTATTTGGAAACTCATGGACCACAGTTCTGCGGCCCAAAGTTCTTTTTGTTGTCTCTGTAAAAAATGGCACTCCTCTAAAAGAGGCAGGTCTTAAATTATCAAGCCAGCTCATAGTGCTCCTAACATTCCAGTGTTCATGTTTAAAATAGAATCTCTATTGTCGGTTGTTACCTTCGCGCCTTTTGGCATATTAGAGAAATCAACATTGATCTGTGCTTTCTGTTGTCTGACATCGAACTCTTTAGAGTTTTTAATGGCAGCATCTGCACCCAATGGCTCACCTTGAGCTCCACCAGAAATCTTAAATCCCTGGGCAGCAAGCTTTTTATCAGTCTCATCTGCACTATCTCCAAAGAGATTTTTCAAAGCAGAGAAACCACTCACCTCTCCCATGAGAGCAATGAAATCTTTTAATTGCTGTAATGGCTCTGTGAAAATATCACTGAAAAAAGCTTTGATATCATCCCATGCATTGTAAACCATAACTGCAGCTGTCACTAAAAGTGCTGCAATCGCTATGAACTTTATAAATGGCAACAGTGCTGCCCATCCAGTAATCCCTACAGCTGCTAATCCCACTTTTAATAAAGCAAAACCAGTAACTAATTGAGGGATAAGAGCAATCAACATTCCAAAAGCTAAAAGCATTGGCCCGATCATGGCCACAACCATTGCACCAACTGCCACGAACTTTAAAACTACTGGACTAGTTGCTGATATCCATCTTAAGAAATCTGTTACCTTTAAAGTTAATCCTGTAAACATCTGCAGTACACCTGACTCAGTAAATGCCAGCTGCACATCCTCAAATGCAGAGCTAAGCTCTTTTACTGCACCTGGAGCTCCGCTCATCATGGTCTTGGCCATTCTTTCAGCTGCACCATTGGATTTCTCCATGGCCTCTGTGAACTTTTCAATTCCACTTTTTCCATCCTCTCCGATATTCATCGCCTGTGTAATTAATTCACCAGCACCTGCAATTGCTTCTTTCCCAAATACTTTATCCAGGACTGCAAGCTGTGTTGATTTAGGAAGGTTTTTCATGCCTTTCCCCATATTCATTAAAATCTTATTTAATCCAAGCATGTTTCCAGAGCTATCTGTTGCTTCAATGCCCAGACGTTGGAATATCTTTCTTGCACCAGATGCCGGTGCTGCTAATCTTAGTAATACGTTTTTTAAAGTTGTCCCGGCCATTGATCCCTTGATCCCTACGTTACCAAGTAATCCCATGGCAGCACTTGTGTCCTCAAGGCTTAAACCGAATTGCTTAGCTACTGGAGCCGCGTATTTCATGGCCTCTGCCAGATCCTCAATGTCTACGTTTGAAGCTGCAGCGGCCTGAGCAAAAACATCTGCCACTCGGCCGGCATCACTTGCCTTTAATCCAAAGGCAGCAATGTTGCTTGATGCAATCTCTGCAGAACGTGCCAGATCAGCACCCGATGCAGCTGCTAAATTTAATAGTCCTGGAGTTGCTGCTAAGATTTCATTAACACCAAAGCCAGCTTGACCTAAATTGGCCATGGCCTCAGCGGCCTCAGATGCAGAAAACTGAGTTGTTGATCCCAGTTGCTTTGCCATGTTTCTCATTTTAAGAAGTGGCTCACCAGTGGCCTCGGTCATTGCTGCCACTTTATTCATCGACTCATCAAAGCTCAGTGCTGTCTTGATTGCTGATGCACCAAAGGCAACAATCGGAGCGGTTAATCCGACAGACATGGTTGCACCCACATCTTTCATACCGCTCCCGATCTTTGACATTTTCTTTCTAAATTTTTCAGTGTTTTTTTGGAGCAAATCAAATTGAGTGTCTGCTCTTTTTGCAGCTTCAATCATCGGCTTAAAAGAGCCGGCCATGTTTTTAAGTGGTGCTGTTAATTTATCAACTACCCCAAAACGCCACTTGACTGGAAATTCATCTGACATCTTTTTGTTGCTCCTTTACTTGATCCATCCAAAAATCTAAATCACTCTTGCTCATTTCCCATATTGCCTCAGGTTGAAAATGAAACCACCTGGCCAAAATACCTGCGCATTTCTTCCAATCTGATGGCCAGGTTAATTGAAAGCCCCGAAAAACTCTGCAAGGTTATTGCAGTCTTTTAAAGACAATTCATCAATTAAACTATCTGCCTCAGACGCAAGAGATCCGCACACTTTTAAAACGTCATCCATGATTGGATTAGTCGGCATCTGTCTGATGTGTTTTGCTTTTGGCTCTACTAGTAAAAGCTCAGTGATTGTTTTTTTTCCGTACTCGATTGGTGCAGATAACGGCAACACATATTTACCCTCTCTCTTTTCTAAAGCTTGTACGTCTAAAGTCTTTTCTTTTTTCTTTTCTTTCATGTTTCCCCCTCAATGAAAAAAGGGCAGGTCAAAGCCTGCCCATTATGGTCTTTTAATTATCTGATTTCGTCGCAGTCCATTCCTTCAAAGCGGGCCCCAATCTCACCCTCCTCTGTCGTCACGTTACCCTCTCCAGCAAACCATGCTTGTGAAAGTGAAATCACTTTCCCATTAGCAAGCTCAAGAGTAATTGTTGCATCCTCCAAATTCAGGATAGACTCTAGTGAAATTTCACTGTCATCTGTGATTGCCCCTTCAATGAATGGCACTTGTGGAGTGGCCTTAAATCCATGCATTCCATCAGCACCAACAACTCCCTCTTTTTTTAACTTTCCAAGGTTGTATGTCCAGTTTCCTTTCGCGCGGTACTGAGTACCGTTTGCTTTAATAAAAATTATCCCACCAACTCTTTTGCTCATATCAATCTCCTAATTAAAGTAAAAATCCAAATTGAGTACCCATCACCATTAGTTGATTAACAAGATCAGTCGGCAACATAAAGTCTAATCTGTTTACGTTACTTACGTTTCTCTCAACAATTAGACCGGCCTTAAACTGTTCAACTCCCTCAACTAGACCGTTAAACTCCCACTCTTTAAACTTAGCAACGGCCTCGGCCTTACCAAGCTTTGGAGTCATGATCGGTTGTCCAGCTGCATATCTGTTTCCATCGCTTGCAAGCTTATGACGTGGGTACTTTCTCAACATGTAGTTTCTCCAGTCATATCTTAAATATGAAAGGGTAAGCAGCGTGTTTAGGTCCAGGTATGAAACATCATCAGCACCTGCATTGTTTTTCTTGTAAGTCGTGATCACTCTCTCGATCACAACCTGAGTACCAACAACTTTATTTGTAGAGATCCCGTGATATAAAAGGATGTTTCTGTCCTCTAGTTCAAAAGACTCATCCTCATTTTCTGGCATGATCCCTGGCACTGCTAAAGTTTGAAACGGTCTTGCAGGATCAATCTGAGCTGATGGTGCAATAATCGAAACGATTGCAGAGGCCTGACATGCAGGATGTGTTGGCCCTCCAGCTCTGTGGATAATTGTAAATTGAGAGTTTCGTGCATCACCCTTAGCGTTTAGCTCAGAAAGTGTGCCTTTTGCTCCATAGTGGCAGTATCCATCATTTTGTTTGATTGGCCCAAAGCGATCTGCAAGCTCCTCCTCAACTAATGTCATGTTGGCAGAGTCTGCAAAAGCAGAAACCAATTGAATATATTGCCCATCTCCGATCACAGCAAGAGCTCCAGCAACAGATGGATTTGTTAAACCACCAGTCATTTGAACAATTGTCACACCAAGACCTGCAGGCATCTCCTCATCAGAGTTATAATTAATTCTAAGATCAATTTCGTTTCCGTATAGACCTTTTGATTTAGCAGTTAGAACAACCTTAGTCGTATCAACTCCATCAACTGCAGCTGATACAAGCAAGTCAGTATTTGCTGCCATAACAGTCTGTATTGCAGTTGCAATAGATGCAAGTGAAGCACCGCTGGCAACTCCCACTCTTGAAACAATTCCACCAACGTAAAAGCTAAATGTCCCTGCAGCTGTTGGAGCTCCAGTGAATTTAATTGATCCAGTGGCAGCAACTCCAGCACCGTCCTCTTTAACACCGATGCAATAAAGCTCGTTTGTTCTATTGTTATCTAAAAACTTTCCAATCATTTCGGCCATCAAAGATCCAGCACCAAAGAAAGTTTTGGCATCAGCTTTTGAAGTCACAAGATGTTTTGTGTTTTCTGCTTTTGTGCCATCTGCAAGCATTGGCCCAATCATTAAAACATTATACGGTTGAGTCTGAGGACCTTGTACTGCATTTGAATTATCAAATTCAGCATATAAAAATGGCACTCTCAAATTTGCCGGTACTTGGTTAAATGGTACTGTCATGACTAAACCTCCGAATTATTTTTTTTAGTTTCTTTTATTTCTTTTTTTGCTGGTGCAGCTTCACATTCCACGACTTCTTTTGCCGCCAAACGTCTGCGCCAATAGTTGTTCATGGCAATTTCTTCACCATCTTTTTTAAGATCTAATCCTGTGGCAGGATTAAAAACTTTTAATTCATCACTTGATGGTTTCAGGTTTTTGAACTCTGATTTCATTTAGGGCTCCTCGAACTCGATAATACTATTTGCATCGTTATTTTGATTATCATTCATACTGAAATTATTATCCAGTGATTTTAGATCATCAAATTCCATATCTTTTCTTGGATAGTAATTTAGTGACATCGTGTAGCTAACTTTAGTCGTGCCCAGTGGGGATTGCCCATCGCCATCAGTGTCTGTTATGAGACTGGTAAGAGTGACATGCTCACAGTTATCCTCCAGGATAAGACTATCCTCAACGGCCTTGATGACGGCATCTGATAGATCATCAAGCTCATCTGATAACTTTTCATCGTCATCATGTTGCGTGATGCATTCTATGACCATTTCTTGGTTGATTAAATATGAAGGTGGGGACTCATCTCGTTTATCGACTGGTGCATTTTTTGAATACACTAAGATAATGGGCAACACATCAATGTTGGTTGGAATTGATTTATTTGGGAAAACATTATTGCCAATGCCTACAATGTTGGCCTGCTTTATAACATTAACTAATTCTTTTCTTAAAGACTTTCTGTTCATGATTTAACCTATGGAGTAGTAGAATTGCTCCACCTTGGCCATCAGGTTTAACGTCAATGATTCTGTATCTAACATTTCTAATTTGGATTTGGTCATCCTCTTTAGGATCAGTCTCAAAATCAAAAAGGTTTACTCCCAGTGATGGTTGAGTGGCACTTATTAATTTTTCAGTATCTGGATCAACTGATTGTGATTCATTGTTGAAAATTCCATTAAAGGCAATAGATCCACCTGTTGATGGGTAAAGCGTGCATCCATCTTTTCCCTCTCCAAAGTTTCTCTTGGCAAGATTTAAAACCCTGCTCACCCTATCTCTGAAATCAATCATTGTTCACCTAAAAGAAAAAGGGCCCCTCATTAGGGGCCCTCTAATTTCATCAATTTATTTTCTAGTTAAAAGCATAAGGAATGCCGTTTAAAAGAATGTTAACTTCTGTGTCTGCACCTGCAGCTGCTTTGTCAACAATCCCTGCCACAACTTCACCATCGGCCTCAGTTGCCGTGATTTCTTTTGCCCCATCATCCCACCAAACTTTTGCACCTGGAGTTAGAACTAGAGCAGCTTTTTTCTTAAGAGTAACAACGCCAGCTCTTAGGTATTCACCCTCAACATTAGCAGCGTATGAACCTGTTGCAACAACAAGCTCTGTACCGTTTACAACGGCCTGCCCAGAAACAACTAAAGCTGCAAGAGCAAGAGTAGTTTTATATCCTGGTTTAACATAATTTTTCATATCAAAATCTCCTCATTAAAAATTACTAATTAAGCACCTGCGTTTTTAAAGATCCCTCTCCAGTCGATTGCCTTAGCACCAACATCGTAAGAAACTTTAAATTGAACACCATCAGTACTGAAACCTTCTTTTGTTGACATTGTTGGCCCGTCTTGACCTGTTAAAGTCGCAAGCTCGAAAATATCAACCTGAGAAATTGCAGCAAGTAAGTACCAAGCTGTTGCACTTTGAGCATCTAATCTTGGCTCAGCAATAAGACCAAACTTTCCTGTGAAAGGGTTTGCCTCAGAGTTTTGAGTTGGTTGGATTGGCCCAAGGAATTGCTCAGCTGCAGTTTCAAGCACAGTTGGCACAAGAAGCGTCTTTGGTGTCAGGTTTAAAAGAGCACCGTTAAGACCTTTTTGCAATCTCATCATAGAGCGCGCTTGTGAAATTGAAGCAACTGAAATAATTCCAGCTGTCCCAAGGTTTCCGTGCTGTGCAGAGAAAAGTGCAAACCCATCGGCCATAAGCGGATTGCTTGCGATAATTTTGTAAATCAATTCAGACTCAAGGTCACGAACTGAGCGTCCAAACATTTCTGGAAGTCTCGAGAAAGCATCCATATCATCATTGATAAGTGTCTTGCGAGTTACACCAATGATTTTACCAAATGTTTCTACTTGGTATTTTTCAGCTGCTTCACCAACTGTACCGTTTTTATACTCCCCATTTTCTCCAACTTTCTCAAGTTTAGGAGCATCCCCTAATTGAGTACGGCTAATTTCTTTGAAGTCATTAACTTGTGTACGACGTGTGAATGGAGCAAATGTCTGAGGAGCTTCTTCGTAAGCTGATCTTAGAGATTTGTTTGCAACATTTGCAAGAATCTCTACGAAGTCAGATGAACTATGAAGTGCTCTTTCTGCAAGCTCTGATGGTGAAAGTCCGCGAACATTTTGCCCTTGAGATGTTAAAACATCCTCAGCAAGTCTCATAAGAGACATACCACGATATGGTCTTGCGTCCTCATGAAGTTGTACTTTATCACCCTGAGCACGATGCAGTAATGCATTCGATGCCATGTCAATTCTCATTTTTCTTTGATCCACGTCCTTAACCTCCACATTATGGTTTCTTGTTTTTGTTACTTTGTCTTTTTCTGCAAGCTCAACAATGATCATCTCGCGTGCTTTTTCAACATTGATGTCCTCAGTGATCATTTTTTCAGCAAATGAATCCTCTAGGCCTGCCGTCTTTACAGCTGCTCTGATTTCAATTCCACGTTGTTTTTCTAATACTACCTTATCCACTGTGACCTCTTTATTTTCTACAGCTGCAGGTGCTGTACTTGTTTCAGACTGAATTGATCTTTCTTCTTTAGTTTCATTCAGGTCTGAATTTTGTTCAACTGAATTATTCAACTCAGTATCAGTTTCTGTTTTTACTTCTGTTTCAACAACTGTCTCAACTTCTGTTTCTGTTGACACAACTTCTGTTGTTTCTGTTGACTCAGGCTCATCTGATGAATCTGTCTCAACATCATCAGAGTCAACCGCGTCGGCACTTCTTTGAACAATGATAGACTCAAATCTTTCTTGATCATTGTTTTCAAGTGATCTTACCTGGGCATCTTTATCAAATGGCATGTTGACGAAAGATATCTCCATTGGCTCCCAGTCGATTGCTCTATATGTTGGGATCTCATCGCCTTTTTTTGTTACTTCTTCAAATGAGTGAACTGCGTATCCAACAGAAATGTTTCTGATGATTCCTTCCTGGATGTCTCTGACAATTCCAGAAATCTCCTCTCTCGAGGAAAGTTTAAGAATGGCACGCCCTTCCTTTCCTTTGATCCATGCCTTTTCAACAACCCCAAGGTTTGAGCTCAGATCATAAGATCTATGGTTGTTTAAAACTGGAGCACCTTGATTTAATCTCTCAAGTCTCACATGATCTTTTTTCATGGAAAGTTCTTCATAATAGGCCCCAGTCCATGTATGTCTTTTCCCTTTGGCCCCTGTTGACCAAACAACCTCAACTGTTCTTTCTTGCTCATTAAAAGTATTTCTTTGAATGATGGCCGTTAGATGGCACTTTGGTGTTTGAATTTTAGTTTTCATTTTCTGCCCCTTGAGTTATTTCGTGTTTCTTACCGTTTGCATTTACCTTTCTTGGATCAGAGTCGAGGATCAACCCAAGCGCATCGGCCTTGTCATTGCCTCTCTTAATCGCTGCATACACTTCGTCTGGATCTCTCCCAAGTGACATGATGACTGAATCCCTTGCATCAAATCCTGCTCTCACAAGCTCATTAAGTGCTGCCACTTCTTTCGATGGATCAATCATTTCACGTCTAGGTGGAATATGATTAAAAGCAGACTTAGGATCTACTGGCTTACCTAAAAGAGTGAGCATGAATTTAAAGTCATTCACTACTTCTTTTAGGAAAATATTGATCATTATCGACTCTCTCCACGCATCAATGTTTCGGCCCATTTCAAGCCATCCCATTCTTGCAGATGAAAAGTTTACTTCTGATAAATCACCACTGAATGACTCGTAAGAAATACCTACCCCTGCAGAGATTGCTCTTAGCTGAGATGATGTGAACTCACGATAATTTTCCACAGATGGTGGGTTTGCAAAACTAATTGTCTTTCCCGGTGGGAGTTGTTCAATTAATGCTGGTTGAATTTTTGTCGAGTCATCAGCACCTCCAACAGTGCTGCAGTCGTCGCCCTCTTGTGATCCATCAATGTCATGAACAAAAGCGGTAAAGCAAGCCGCCACTTTTTGCTTCATTAGTTGAGCATCCTCATAGTCATCAAGATCTTTAAGCCTCATCATTGATGGTGCCATCCAAGGCACACCCCTAACCTGGCCAGGTCTTTCCTGCTTAAACAAATGAATCATTTCTTTTGCAGGAATAAAGTTTGATTTAAAAGTATTTTTAATTTTTTCGTATGATCCAGGATGAGATTCATAGATATGATATCCAACTCTTTTTCCATCCTGATCGAACTCAACGCCCTGGACAACATAGTTTCCATCTTTAGATGGCATCTTTGTAAAAGATCCATCCAAAAAATCTGACTCCAGGACCTGGTATTGAAGTGGGTATTTTAATCCGGCAACAATTCTTTTTCTTATTAGAACTTCACCTGACTCAACAATAGCGTCCATCGCTAATCTTTGAAGACCTTTCAAGTCGTTTCGGCCATCGTAATCACAGGCCGTCGTATAAGCCCAGTCTTTCCAGGTTTCATCCATGGCATCTGGCTTAACGTCTGTAATGATGCCTTTACCAATAACATTATTTGTAATGACTTCAATGATCTTGTGAGCATATGGGTTGTTTCTTCTTAGATCTCTGGATCTCTCTCTCAGAGTTGGCAGATCACTTTTTATCTGGGCATTTGCATCCCCTGATCCAGTAACCCAACCATTGCCACGACGGCCCTTAGATGCACCTTCGTACTTTCTTTCGGACTTATCCTCTGCATCTTTTCTGTTTACTGTTTTCTTTTTTGAAGAAGAAAATAATTTAAATGATAATTCCATTAGAGTCCTTTGCTGTGCTCCATTTTCAAACGCCTGCCTCCAAAGAGACCTTTACCGGCACATGACTTATTTAGCCCCAGCTCACTCCTCATGATGTCCCTGATCTTAAGCATCTCTGCCAATGATCTGTATTCCACCTCTTTATCTGAGTATTTAACCTTGAGGGCACCATCTGCGATGGCGGCCTCAAGTAAAATTAATTGTTCTGCTGAAAAACTAGATTCGGCCATTTATTACCAATACCCTTTACCATCGGACCTTTCTTTCTTAGAAATAGGTCTTTTGTTTTTTGCGTTGTTGGTTTCATTTTCAGGCCTCTTCAAATTTTTTACAATCATTATATTGTTTTCAGCTTTTTTCCATTCTTCCTCTTTCCATCTGTCAATTCCAACCATGGCAGCTGCAGCTCTGTTGTAGACATAAAGATCCAGAGTCTCGTTTCTGTCTCTAATTTTGTGCCACTCAATAACTGTGTGCCCTTTTGTGTTTCTTTTTAATCTCCTCTCCTCGGCCACAAGCTGTGCGAAATACTCCAGGTCATAATCCGGGAAAGAAATATATCCTGTTGGCATCGGTTGCAACACGTCATCAGGCGCGCTCTTTTGCAGATCCCCATAAAGTTCGGCCTTAATAATGTTGACTCCAACTTTCCAAAGCTTGATCCCACGTCTTTTTGTTTTACCTTTTTCGTTTACATCAAGTGCCTTTGGTAGCGCGTACATCTGAGTAAGGGCCTCATCACCTTTAATAGGCAGAACTCTTTTTGCATCAAACTTTCTGCAGAAGTTATAAACTCTTTGCGTTTCATAACCTGAGTCGATTACAACTTTAGTAATCGGCATACTGAAACCATCAACGTGCTCAAAAGTTGTGCCGATGTATTGCTCCAGCTCATCCCATGTTTCATCATCAGTTGCATTGCCCACGATAATCTTTCTCTCAACAGACCATCTCCTCCTATCTCTGCCCCATGCATGTACCTCGGCCTCAAGTCGATCCTCTTGAACGTCCACGGCACAAGTAAGAAACACAGCTCCTCTTTGGATTGTCCCGATTGGATACTGCTCACGTCTTGCAAAAAGTTTCTGTTCAACAGGTCTCTCTCCAACATCCTCAAAGACTTCACCTAAAACTGTATTCACAAACGTGATCATCTTTTCTGGATCTTTTGAAATTTTAGCGTTCACATATTCCTGGGCAATTTCTTTCCAAGACATCCACCCTAGTGGTGAATAAAAAGATGAGAGCATGAAACCAGCAATTTCACTTTTAGGATTGTGCGGTATCCACTCGGCCCCATTGTCTGGATCAAGCATCCAAGTCTTGTAATGCTCCTGCATTTCTTCACCACATTTTTTACAGAACAAACTGGCCTTGGTAACAATCTCACCTCCACCATCAATCCCTGGCTCGGTCTCATAATGAAGGTGCTCAAATGCAGTTAATGGTCTCTCCCAGTCCTCATGGCCTAGAATCTGTTTTTCCTTACAGTGTGGGCATGGGACGTAATACCATCTTTGATCTGAGAGCTTGAACTCTCTATTAATTTTTGATGACCTTTTAAAAGTTGGAGTGCTGGAATAAAAAGCTTTGCTTCGTGAATAAGTTCTTTGACGTGCCTCAACCAGAGAAACCGGATCACCTTCACCCTCAACATCATCTGGCCATCTATCAATCTCATCACCATAAATATTCTTAGCTGGAATTGATGACAGCGATGAACTTGAGTTGGCCCCTGAAATAATCAGAGCACCATCTGTGAAATCTTTTAAAAGAACTGTAGCTTTTGAATCTCTATTGTTTCCAGTTGAAAGTTTTTCTCTAATTCTAGGAGTCGCCTGAAACATTGGATCTAATCTGATCTTTGAATTTTTCTTAGCGTCTGGAAGTGTGGGCCAAATAAGCATGGTCATACCTGGATCATGGTCAACAATATAACCAACCCAATTAAGTCCAGTGGCCGTGGCACCAACCTGGGCACCTTTTTTAAATACAATTTTCTTTGTAATAGATTGATTTGATAATTCCCACATGATCTCCCTTAGATAAGGTGTTCTTGCTGATCTATATGGCCCTGGCTCTGCAGAGTCTTTTGCTGAAAGTATTCTATATTTATCTGCCCACTCCCAAACTGATAATCTTTCTTTCGGCCTCAGAGCATTTAGTATGGCCATCTCAACAACATCATAAGCACTTGCCAGATTACTCATTGCTGGCCCCTTTTAGAAAACTATAGTCTCCTCTGCTTAAGTTTGTGAGTGCCGATCTAACCTCATCAGTGATTATCTTGTGGCATTTATCAATGTTTGTTTCAGATGCCATCAATGGAGCAAGCTTGTTAGCAAAGTTTTCCATCGCGTTTCTTATGTTAGTCCCAATTTCTGCTACTGCTTTCTT
>JAUKPQ010027826.1:0-41175 GCA_032273045.1 Chloridella minuta
TTGCTCAATAATGATTTCATTGAGGCTTCTTGTTCAGTGGTAAACTCTCCGGCTACTTTAACACGGAAGTCATACTTTTTAGTCGACTCTGATAGGTATTGAGTAAATGTTTTCATAGTATTATTTATTCATATTCTTAAGTTTTTCCAGGAGACTGTTGCGATCGGTAATAATATATCCTTCGCCATCTACGGTTTCACCGGGATCTTTTCCATTTTTACGATCAATTGCTAATTTCTTAATTTGCAAATCGATCATTTTTAATTTCTTATCAATCTTTGCGCTCTTTGCGGTAATTGCAGCATTTAACATATTAGCAGCGACTTCAAACATTTTAGTGCCATGACGTGCTTCTACATTCATTCCTAGATCCATTAAATCATCATATGCTGCTTCTGCCTTTGCTGCAAGGGCATCAAACTCAGAGTCACTAATGTCACCTAATCCAGTTACCTTAGGCAATGCTGCTGAAATTTTGTCAAATTCTTCTAATTTATCTTGTAAATTGATAGATGTAACCGGCTCGGCATCTACACTAGTTGGAACTATTACAGGTTCTTCAGCGGATGTTATGTTAAGTAAGTCTTCGAGTTTTTTAGTCATAACATTACTTATTTCAATTTTTTAGTATTGGAAAAAATATCGTGCTCGTTAATGACTCTAAACTTTAATCCCTGTTGTTGTGCCCATTTTGCTGCTGCTGCCCACTTGGCTTGATTCTTAACAAACTGTGCTTGATTGTAGGGATTTTTTCCTACTTTTTCTATTAGCATTTGATTTGCAGGTTTAATCTCAATGAGTTCTGCATGTTTCTTCATATTCCTATCGATGTAATAAATTAAGAAATCAGGAACATATACTGTGGGTTTTCCTGTTAGCGGATCTCTATAAGGAATCTTTACAGGTTCGCTAGCCCAGTTCTGTATACTAGGGTTGTTATCACAAAACATACAGAACGTAGTTTCCCAACTACTACGACAATAGGGTGGTTTAGTCCCAACATACTTTTCGGGATTTTTTACCTGATAGACACTTTGGGCAAATTTTAGGCTCATTTGAATATAAAATTGTCCACAATGTTTCTTTGTATTTCTGGATTAGGTTTAATAATTTGAGAAACGCCTAGAGAACTAGTTTTAAATCTATTGTAATTGAGTATCTCAGATACAAGACCAGATAATTCAACATTGCTTAACCCCTTCAATGTGTCTAATATCTGCATAGGATTGTAACCATCTTGCTTGGCCTGTGTCATAATAGTTATTGCTATTGACTCGGCTGCAACATCACCAAAATCCCTGTTAACAAAATAACTCTTCATTGCGGCTAATACTGTTGAACTTAGTTCAACAGGAGATGACTGATAATTATCAAATGCCTGTACAGTTGAATTGGTATCAGCAGAGGGGTTTGGTGGAACGTTTGAAAAAGTTTGACTCATTTTTAATTCTTAGGCGGAAATAGTATTGCGGCTGGGTTTGCTCGTATGCTGCCATCCACGGTGGTATTTAATCCTTTGAATATATTAATACCAACTCCTCCTGGCAATGTGAATACACCTGGTTGATCTTCCGTACTCGGTGGGCTTGAATACTTTCCAGGACCACTACCTATACGTCCCATCACACTACCAGCAATATTATATTCTACTGCTTTTTGTCTAGTTAGACCATTCTGATTAACATAATTTTTAGCAATGATAGTTCCTAGTTGCTGTAATAGACCTTGAGTCTGTGGTCTAATCACACCATATGCTTTATTGATAGCAACACTGTCAAACCCAGGATTTGCTGGTTTATTCATGGCATTATATATTCTGTTTGTGCCGCGCTTATCAAAATTAGATTTCATACCTGGGGAGACACCAAACACTTTATCTCTACCCGGAGTATCGAATGCCGATGCGCCTCGAGGATCGTATACAGGTGCATCGAGTCCTGCGACACTGTAAGGACTAGGCTCATGATCATAGTATACTGTAGAGAATCCTACTGGATCGATACTTGGTTGTATTCTACCGCTGTTATATCTAACACCTTCGTAGGCAATGGACATTTTGTTTTGTAATATTTTATTACCTGAAGACTGCTCAACTGAATCGTGCTCCCAATTTACAATTTTAGGATTGATCAAGGTGTATTGTGTAAAGTTATGTTGATGTAAAACATAAAGATTTATTTCATTGAAGAAGGGGATATTGTATCCGTTACGATATAATCCATAATAATGATTGGTTTCGCTATATTTGGTATTGCTAAATGCGATAGGATCTAAGTTGGAATCATTTACGATATTTTTGTAATAATTTACCCAAAGATTATGTGTTATATCACTATTGTCATCGTGAAACTCTATACTGATGTTATCATATGAAAGTTTTGTTGCCACTTGCGTTTTTCGATTGTATTGATTCATTACTTCGTTAGCAATAACAAATTTTGGCAAGTCGGCTTTTTTAGCAAGCAGGCCTACGTCTATCCAATCTTGATGTGCCCAGTTTTCATCTCTTACCGCGGCTCGATTAATGTCTAACTCTACAAAATACAAAAACCCCATTTTTGGGGCTCGTGCGTAAGTAGTGTCTACATACAATTTGCTTGCATGTTGATAGTCCTTCATTATAGGACCATAACCTTTACCGGTTAAGAAGTTGTTAAATGCGTCGTTACTCATAATAATATTTAGTCAAAGAAAAACCCGGGTTTTAAGCCAGGTTCTTCTGATAGTTAATATTATTAACTGTGTTAGTTTGCTAGTCCTTGTGCTGTCGGTGGTCTTACAACACGACCAACATCTAGACCAATACCGCTGGCTGTTCCGCCAGGTGCTTCTAATTGAATAGCGTTATCAATGGAGATAGTCATCTCAATTTCCAACGGATCATTCTTAGCATAGTCGCCGCCTGAATATGTTACCTGTTTAACAAAGCAACCTAGGAATTCAAAACTTTCTAGTGTAACAGGCTCGTAAGCACCATTGCCGCCATCGAGAATTTCTACACGCATTCTAAATTTGTAATCAATGCCCGATGCAGCACCTGCTTGTTCAAAGAAGTCAAACTGTTTCTGCAACTGTTCGCCGACCTTCTTGCTAACCACACCACTAGCATCATCACGAATTTTTAATTTCGGATCACCCCATTTGTGCTTACCTAACATTTTAACTCTGCTGTTATAAACATCTAGAGTTACATCATCAAAGGTAAGTTCAGGACGACTTACGGTCATAACTTGTTTGGTTAGTTCTGTAGTCGGTGTACCTGCTACTCCGAATTGATCCAGCGTAACACGAAAGCGATACGCTAGTTTTGGCATCAACAGACCTTGAGTGGCCGCTGACTGCGAACCGGCTAATGGTACTGTGAATCTATTTAAACTTGCAATTGGCATATAAATGCTCCTTAATCTATGTTATTTACCTATTATAATCCGGCTTTGATATCACCAGTATTTTTCAGTCTTAGAGGAATGTAAATAAACTCAACTGCTTTTACGGGTTCGATAGCGATATCCATGTATAGTTCGCTGCGATCAATTCTCGCAGGTGTATTATTAGTTTCATCACAAACTACAACGTAGTCATATAATGCACGTGATCCTACCAACTCTTGCATTAGACTTTCTGCGGCTGCTTTGATTTCACGGCGTGTTTGTGCATCGTTAGGTTCAAACAAGAATGGTCTTGCAAGAATATCTAATTGTCTACGTAGGTAGCAAACTAAACGAGCAACATTGATACGATCTAAACTGCTAGCATTTCTTGCTCTTGTTTTTTGTCCGTATGCTACTAGTCCAACACCTGTTATTGTGGCAATCGGATTGATCTTAACATCAGACAATACATCTCGTAGACCTTGATTAATTGCATTTGTTTTAAATTCGCCTTCGCTTGTAATGTAACCAACGCTAGTAGCATTGTCAACACCGCCACGACGTGTACCTGCTGGAGCAAACCATTGGAAACTCTTAGCATCACTGTTAATGATTGTACGTAACATCATGTGACTGGATGGAACAACGATTTTATTACCGCTGTTGTCATTTGTATAACCACTTGGGTAATACATGGCCATGTATTCGTCATAACTCGTAGCACCAACATCACCATTGTCTGTTGCTAAGGCTGTATTCAATCCCCAGGCACGTAATGCAGTACCAGTTGGCTCTAAACGGAATGGTGTATCGCCGACAACAAACGCAGTAATTCCGCGATCCGTATTGTATGCGATCATATTCTGAATTGCTTCTGGATAACCTGGTGCAGAAATCAAGTTGAAGACCACTGTATCAGTATCTCTGATATCTGAGTTAGTATCAATAGTTGATTTCAATGCAGCAACGATCTGTGCTCTTTGCGCCATACGTCCAAATACACCCGAACCGTCTTCGGCTACATTGTGTTGACTTACCCAACGATCTGTTTGATATGCTGCCATCGACTCTCCGCCACTCTGTGGGTAACGAACATTTAATCCACTGTTAGCATAGATATCAATGTATCCAGAAACATATTTCTTAACATTGAATCCGCTTCGACGGGTATTAACTAAATGCATACCTCTTGGGTAGATAGCAGGATCAGGAGCATCTGGATCTAAGTAATCGCTTTCTAATAGTGCAGTGATCGATGAAGGAGTTAGAGTATTACCTGCTGTTGCCCAACGAGCATCAGCAAACAACCAACCATTCGGAGTTGATTGATCAGTAACGTCCTGTTTCACCCAACCGTTTACTGTATTGTAAACATAAATGTTTTTACCGTACATTTCCATGTCTGCTGTAGAAATCCAGATATCATTATTTACTAGTGCAGTACCGTCACTTTGTCCGGTATTTTTATCTGGCTCAGTTGCGCTGACAATCGGCCCGCCTGGGCTAGTTGTAGGGTATGCAGTTAAGTATCCTGTCCACTTAGTGCCGTTGTGTACCATGATATCAACTTCGTCATGGATGGAACTATACCATAGTTGTCCATCTGCAGGAGTTGAATATGGTGCAGCAGCAACTGACTTATATGATGCAGGAGACCAATTAGTTAATATGAAATTATAATTAGTGTCACCACTTGGTGCAGTATAAACTCCAGCAATAGCATTACTGAAACCACTATTAGCAATCGGTGATCCGGTGCTGTCGTCTATCTCAATATCTCCACCTAATTTGTGTGTAAATGTTAATTTAGCAGTTGTGGAGTTATAACTTGCAGTAACGTTTACTAATCCCTGAGCAGCCAAGGCCGCTGGCACGTAAGAAGCAATAGTTTTTGTATTGTCTCCAGGAGTTATAGTAACAGTTTTTTCTGCACTCCAGGCATTAGAGCCTGAAATAGTTTCTTTGATTTTAAAAACGTATGATCCTGCGACTGCTAGTTCTGTAGTAGCCTCACCGGTTATAGTTGTTGCTCCTGCTGCACGACGAGTCCATACTTTAAATGTAGCAGTCGCTGACGAAGCATTTGCATAGTTGGTTTCAACAAATACAGAACCTACTGCGATATTCTTACCACCTGTAGAATCTAATGAGTTTGTTGCTTCTGGTAAAATGCTATACAACGGAGCCGATACTGTACCCCATGCGTTTGTAGAAGCATTATACTTTTTAACTTTCCAATCTGCACCGTTGCTTGGAGTTGTTGTAGTGATCCATACGCTACCTGTTATAGTAAATGAAGGATATGTATAGTGTGGACTAATTTGCAATGCTTTATTAGCACTGTCAAATGTATTAGTAACTGCTATCCATGCAAAACTAGAGTCTTTGTAGTACAATGCATTAGGAGTAGTAGCGTTATTATCTTTGGTAAGTACCAAGCAATAATCTCCAGGTTGACCGATACTGTCACTAGGAGCAGTTCCGTCGAAACTTGAAGAATCAGCATCATCATCTAATACGATTGGAGTTTTAACAGTAAATGCCCCTGTTGTATTGTTCCATTCTTTGATACCAAAAATACTAGATGCTGTATCTACCCAAAGTTGTCCATCTGCAGGCTCGCCGTTAGGAGCACTTGATTGAGGCAATAATTGTGATGTATCTACATCTGCTCTGACAACGTATGCACGGCTGCTAACACCTAACAAACTGTAGGCTGCTTGCAACCCGTATTCGTTTAGTTCGTTTCCATGCAATGGATTTCCGCTAGCATCTGTATAAAACTGTGGTACGCCAAATGTATCAGTCAAATCTCTCTGACTGGTCATTAACCAAATTTTACCAGCATTGGCTGCTGTAGTTCCTAATGCGGTAGTACCGCTTGGATTAGTTTTGTCTTGGGCGGACGCTACGAATAGCATGGGCACGGTGCCCGGTGCTGACGGTGTGTAAAAACTCTCGTCAATTACTGATACGCTTACGCCTGGTGAGTTCAATGTTGCCATATGTAATATCTCCTAATGGATTACTTCAGTTATTTAGCAGGTATATGGAAAAACACGGGGTTAAATACAACTGAAAAGGGCACGGAAAAGGGCGCGAATGAGAGATCTATGCAAAGAATGTGGTCAACGACCAGTGGCAATAAACTATTACAAGGAAGGCAAAGCCTTCTATAGGTCAAAATGCGATCATTGTGCTAGTGGTCGCAAGGACGGCATACCCCTATGGTCTAAAGCGGGTTACAAAAAGAAAGCCGCCTGTGATAAATGCGGCTTTACTTCTAAATATCTAGAACAATTTAATGTTTACTACATTGATGGAAATCCAACAAATTGTAGATATACCAATCTCAAAACAGTATGCGCCAACTGTCAACGCATACTACATAAACTCAAACTACCTTGGCGGCAGGGAGATCTTCGACCAGATTTTTAATTTGTTCAAACAATGAATCAATAGTGGTATCGTTGAATACAGTATGATCAATGCTACCACCTACCCATGAATATTCACTTGCATGGATTTTCATTTTATCCAACTTTCCTTTGCTTAAAGACCATTCAGCATTGCCATTTGGCCCGCGATTAAATGCCAATGCAGATTCAAACCACTCAGGGTCCGGCCCGCGTTTTACTCGTATAACTTGGCCGCCTGCATTGTGAATCGATTTAATTTCATTAGGAAAACGCACATCACTAATGACAATATTATCCTTAGTTTTACGCATCTTGTTTTCTAAACTAGCAATCCATATATCGTCATGGAAGCCGTGCCGGCAAACTTCAGTACCCCAATATTGCAAAATCCAGCGGGGAGTGAGTTTTGGCATATTCAAGCGTTCTGCCCACCACGGGTCTACTTGCTCGCGCCACTCTCGGGCTTCTTTTGTTCGACCTTCGAGCAAAGTTCTGTCCCATCCAAACACATATGCAACCGCATCTTTAAGTGTGTTAGCGAAACTGTCTCGCCTAAATCCGTGTGTATTAACCAAATAATCTGCGGCAGTATCTTTGCCTGCACCAATTAAACCTACAAAACCTATGATCATAGCATCCCCAAGTGATACTATAATTTATTACATTTAGACTACAATGTCAAGATTTTTGTTAACCAATTACAAATGTCAGCGGAGTTCCACCGTCTTTGTAATTCACTAGGTCTAATTCGAGAGTTTCTAGTTCAGCCTTGCCGTCGGCTTTAAGGGCTGCACCGTTTAATGTTGTTCCACTTTGGGGGCCTGCGACTTGACTGAACTTTTCACGTGCTTCTCCTAGCATGAGTTTAGCAGTTGCTAATGAATAATCTTTGAGCCATTGTCCTGCAAACTGATCTTGCATGAGATTAAAGTCTGGACGATAGTTATATAACCATAACATAACTTCTTCCTCCCCACGGGGGCGCTGCATAATAGTGAGTTTTTTTGTAGTTTTGTTGAAACTAAAGTTAATTTCACTTCCAAACATCTTTCCCACTAACTTTTGATAACTTGCAAAAGCATAATAAGTTGCCAATCCGCCCATATTTGTGCTGGTTAGCAAATAGGTATTAGAATAAGCAAGGTTAAACGGTTCGTAGATCGTACCGCCTTGTCCGCCACCTGATCTACTACCTACACTGCGACGGAATATTTGACGAACGTTAGTAACTTCTTGCGGAAGCATATATTCATTTTGATCTGTTTCTAGTGTTAAAAACCCAAAACTTTCTTCTACAGCATTGCTACTACGTTGACGGAATTTTGATAGTGCTCGGTCAATGGCGGTATTATAATGTATGGGATCGAGTTCAACGTCAACCATGCCAGAACCTAGCATTGCTTTAACGTAATCTACTATTTTTTGGCGTTCGTTTTCGTTTTCGGTCATACTGATATTTATCTTTTTTAGGGGGCTAAATATAAGACTATGCTAGACACCTTTGATTTTCTAAAAAACAAATATACCAAATGGTATTTTAATATTGTTTCTGCTGCTCAAAATAGAGATATTTCTGGCTATACTGAAGAACACCACATCATCCCTAAAAGTTTAGGTGGTAATAATAAGAAGGAAAATCTAGTTAATTTAACTGGACGAGAACATTTTGTTTGTCATTGGTTACTTACTAAAATGGTATCTGATACAAAACAAAAATATCAAATGTGGAATGCATTTAGTTGTATGTTATACCGAGAAAATTCATCTCAGCAAAGACATAAAGTTAGTTCTAGAAAGTTTGAACTTATAAAAGAGGAAGGTGCTAAAATTAAAAGTATTAAATTTAGCGGAAAGAATAATCCAATGTTTGGAAAACGAGGTAATCTTAATCCTAATTTCGGTAAATCGTGGACCGATGAGCATAGAAAAAATGCTAGCATTTCGCATCAAGGCCATATTCGGACTGTAGAATCAAAGCAAAAGCAATCTGCATCAACAAGGGGTAGAACTCAATCTATTGAGCACATACAAAATCGATCAGGAGAGAATCATCCCGGTTATGGAAAAGAATTATCAATTGATCGTAAAGAAAAAATAAGACAAAGTGTCTTAAATATGCCATTACATACCTGTGAACATTGTGGTAAAACTACTACTAAAGGTAATTACAAAAGATGGCACAATAATAAATGTAAAGTTATTAAAGGAGAATTAAAATTCCTCGTTTAAGTATGTACCGCCCGGAAAAGGGCAATGATTTTAAATTTTTAGATCGTGTTATTAACGAACAATTTCAAGTGGGCGGGACAGATGTATTCGTACACAAATATCTAGGTCCAGTAAATCCCGAAGATGGAAATAGCACACCTTCTACACCTAATAATTCCAATGCGATACCTGAACTAGGAATACAAGATTTACTGTTCATGGAAAATAGAGATCGACACTATGACCCCGATGTATTTGTTATTCGCGGAATTTATACCATGCAGGATCTAGATTTTAATCTAAGTCAATTTGGCCTATTCTTAAACAATGATAACATAATGATCAACTTCCATCTTCGTGGTAATGTAGAAGCGTTGGGAAGGAAGATTATGGCAGGTGATGTGATAGAATTACCACATTTAAAAGATGAATACGCCCTTGATGATAGTTCGGTAGCATTGAGAAGATTTTATGTGGTATCAGAAGTCACTCGTCCAGCAAGCGGATATAGTGCTACATGGTATCCTCATTTAGTTAGAGCAAAATGCTCTCCACTAGTTGATAATCAAGAGTTCAAAGAAATCCTTGATCAGGATGCAGGAGCAGAAGATGGTAGCACACTAAGAGATTTGCTGTCAACATATAAGAAAAATATAGAAATTAACAATCAGATCATACAACAGGCGCAGGCTGACGTTGAAGCAAGCGGCTACAAAACAGAACAATTTTATGTAGTGCCTATTACTACAAGCACAGGCGGGTTAGCAACTCCCGAAGATACTTCTATAGAAAATATAGATGCCAGTTCTGACCTGCTAGATGCATCAGCAATGTTGGCTACTCCTAATAAAAATTACTATATAGGATACTTAACAGGAGACGGAATTCCACCGGACGGTATTCCTTATGGTTTCGGTATTACTTTTCCTAGTGGAGCAATTGATGGTCAATTTTTCTTAAGAACTGATTATTTGCCTAACAGGCTTTTTAGATATGATGGCCTACATTGGATCAAATACGAAGACAACGTAAGAATGACCACAAGCACATTGGGCGAAACACAAACAGATAATCCGTTGTTGGTAAGAAGAAAACTCAAATCAAGTTTCATCAACAATACAAATACTGCCACTATTGCAGGAGAAGTTGTTACAGAAAAACAAGCACTGAGCCAGGTGCTTAAACCACGAGCAGACAATTAAAATGGTTATTTACAAATTTACGCACATAGAGTCTAATAGATGTTATATAGGCCAAACTATACAAACTCCCAATCAACGACGACTAGAACATATTTGTGACAGCAGACATACTCCTAAGACGTATCATTTTCACAATGCATTAAAAAAATACGGAATAGATGCGTTCACATTTGAAGTTCTTATAGAGGCTACTTCTTTAGATGAGTTAAATACATTAGAAGAAAAATATATTGAAGAATTTAATAGCATTAAAAATGGATTTAATATTAGAAACGGGGGTGGAAATAAAATACATCATCCTGAAAGTATTAAAAGAATGAGTGACGCACAAAAGACTGCAAGAATTCAAAGAAAAATTAATGGCACTGATCGAGGATGGACTAGAAAAGATGGTGGTCCTATGAATGGCAAATCTCATCCAAATAAAGGTGGAACATGTGCTAATAAAGGTAAAAAAACAGGCATGTCTTGGGAAGAAATTTACGGTGTTGATGGCGCCGCACTTAGAAGACAGTCTCGTGCATTAAAGGCGCTTGGTCGCAAATTAGGAGGTTAGGTAAGTGGATTTTTTTATGATGGTCAAGTGCGCAGATACTTGGCACAATTTATTCAGATATTAAGTAACTTTGCTTATAAGGATGCCAAAGGTAATATCGTACAGGTACCTGTTAGGTATGGAGACATGACTAGACAGGTAGGACAGATACTTAAGAAGAACAGTGAGAATACTATCCCTAGTGCGCCATTTATCTCATGCTATATAAAAGAGTTAGATTTTGATAGAGAACGACTTCAAGATCCGACATTTATCAGCAAAATCAACATAAAAGAACGTGCTTTTGACGAATCTGGGAACCAGTACTTGAACACACAAGGCAGTAACTATACTATCGAACGTATAATGCCAAGTCCTTTTAAAATGGTATTATCGGCAGACATTTGGTCTTCAAATACTGATCAAAAATTACAAATATGGGAACAGTTGATTGTCTTCTTTAATCCAAGTTTTGAGATTCAGACCACGGACAACTATGTAGATTGGACTAGTCTCAGCGTAGTTACATTAGATAGCATTGATTGGTCTAGTAGGCAAGTTCCCCAAGGTGCGACTGAAGATATAGATATCATGACTATAACATTCCATACACCTATATGGATTACTCCACCAGCAAAGGTTAAAAAATTAGGTGTTATCACTAAAATTATATCTAATATATTTTCAGAAACTGCAAAAGGAACGATCGCGGCTAACTATAACAATCCCGGTGCGATGGATGTATTTGCAGAAGGAGCACCTGCTGCACCGTCAGTCGTTACTCCGGGAGGTTATAGTTTACTGGTATTAAACAATACTGCGAGACTGATAACTCCTAACGGTATGTTAGAAAACATAGATATCTCATCACCTAAAAATGTAGCGTCTTGGTTAAAGATACTAGATCTATACCCTGGAAAATTTAGAGCAGGGTTGAGTCAATTACGTTTTGCACAAGCCGATAATAATGATGTAGTGGCCTACATTAGCCTTGATCCTAGTGATGATTTTGCCATGCGATTAAACATTGATCCGGATACGATTCCTAGCAATACCACAGTTACCAGTGCATATAATACAGTAGGTAGAGGTACAGTTGATGCTGTTATAAATCCCGAAACTTATAATCCTACAGGAGTTACCGCAGGAACACGATATTTAATTTTAGAAGATATCAATGCAAGCCTTGGACAAGAGGGATATGTTGGACCGACAGCATGGCAAAATGCTGACCAAACAGACTTTCAAGCCTTTGCCAATGATATTATAGAATGGGATGGTGATAACTGGAATGTAATTTTCAATTCATCGATACACCCAGCAGTCATTTACATAACTAACTCATACACTAACACTCAATACAAATGGGAAAACGGTGCCTGGAGTAAGAGTTATGAAGGAGTGTATGATCCTCAACTATGGCGTCTAATACTCTAAATCAAATTATTTGCAGCGGTGGCTTATTTCTAGCACGAGATACAAAGCGGTTTCTATTACTATCAAGGACGCAGGCTAAAACAGCAGGCACTTGGGGGTTTGTTGGCGGGAAAAAAGAGCCCGGAGATGCTACACCGTTTGATGCGCTTAAAAGAGAAATAGAAGAAGAAGTGGGCAAAACACCCACGATACGCAAGGTAATTCCATTGGAATTATTTGTCAGTAATGATCAGAACTTCCAATATAATACCTATGTATTGCTAGTTGATCGAGAATTTATTCCTACACTAAATGAAGAACATGCAGGGTATTCTTGGTCGAGTTACGATCAATGGCCTAAGCCGTTACACAGAGGTGTAAAGAATTCGTTTAGCAATAAAATTATTCAGGCTAAACTCGAACTACTATTAGATCTATTATAATAGATCAGGACCAAATGCCCAGGTACCTAGATGGCGCATCTCTTGGCTAAGAACAGTATCAATTTTAATTGTGCGTCCAGTTGCGGCAATCTTCTGACACAGTACCATATCCTCGCCTAGAAAATCATTTGACTGAGGACTCCATTGGAAATCAAACCAAGGCTTAGGCAGTTCAGAAAAAATCTCAGTTTTCATTAACATACATCCCATACCTACACCCTCAACAGGAACTAGGCTGTCATATACATCAAAGTCTAAAGGATGTTCCCAATCTCCGATGGTTTCATATGCAACTCCCTTAACAGGTAGTTGACGGCGGAGATAGTTGGCTGCAACAATATCTTCATTATGAGACATCAATCTAACTGCGGTAGTGGCAGGGAATACCATATCGCTGTCTAACCATAGAGTGTATTCTGCTCCTAGGTCAACTGCCATCGTGGCCAGCCGTTCACGCTGAGTGAGAAGAATGGTGCTAGCATCCATGAATACATGAGTATCTATATCGTTCATGGTGTTGAACTTGACCAGTTCAACTAATGCCATAGCATGGGCAGAATGTAGTGTATCCCTACATGGAATACACACTGCTAATTTACCTTTTTTACTTGACCAACTACTTGATGAGAATACTGATTTCTTTTTCATGCGCCTGCGACATCCTTACTAAGTGTCTCACCTTTGATCACTAGGCCTTGGATGGCATTTAGTAAATCTTGAGTGCGTTTAGCACATAGTATAAAGTCGTTAGGGCTGAGTTTGCAAGCGGTATTCATAGTTTCGTAACTGATTTTTCCACCAGTTATTACTTCAATGGCGCTGACTTTTGCTAATTCTTCGATAAAAACATCTTTGGCATCTTCCTCAGTTCTATTGCATAGATCGTCAATATCGGATTGTTCTACTTCTTCCCATAGTTCTAACAGATATCCTAATTCTCGTTGTATATCTGCGGCAGGCTTCTTAATAGATTTTAATTCTTGTATTCTATCTAGAAATGCTGCTAATGTCTTTGGGTTAGACAATCGGTCGTGCCACGTAATGTTATCCAATTCCCATTTACTGGGTCCGAGGTTGATGCTGGATAATACATCTTTGATTTGTTCTAGTTTCATATGTTAAGCAAAAGGAGTTACTTTGCCGCCAAAGTTTGCTGATAAACTAATTTGTGTACCTGCGGCCTTAGCAATATTTGCACCAAGAACAGCACTCAGTTTAATATTTTGACCACCTGCGGGTGCATTACCAGCCGCGCCGGGGGTTTGGTTGGTATATGACCTATTAACTTGTCCAAATGATATTGCACTGCCTGTTGCTGGTAACGTTGCCATAATTCTCTCTGTCGGCCTCCTATTTATTGAGCAGTTCTGCCAAGGTGGCTTGAATCTGATCAATCTGCTTTTGCTGTGCCTTGATGGCTTCGATCAGCAAAGGAACTATCTTCTCGTATTTAACCGCTTTGAAGCCGTTATCTCTGGTTGCTACAATTTCTGGTAAAATTGCTTCGATTTCCTGTGCTATAACTCCTATGTCATGTTTGCGTACAAAATATCCATCTTCGCCGCCTCGACTGTTCATGTGTTCGTCAGTCCAGTCAAAGTACACGCCTCGGATTTGATCTATCAATGTTATAGGATTTTCAATTAGTCTAATATTTTCTTTTAGTCTTACGTCTGAAGTGTAGTAGGCTGTAATTTCATTACTAGCACGAATCTCGCCTGTAACAGCACTTGATCCAGTACCTACACCTATACTAATAAATTGGCATCCACCCCATGATTCTGTAAACTGCGCAGCAACCACAGTTGCACCTGCTGCACTTTGCCTAAATATACGTAGGTCATTATTTGCTGCACCACTGGCAACATCGATATTCCATGTGCCGTTTGCCTGTCCAACGATATTTGGTGATTGATTATTACCGTAGCCTAAAACAAGTTGGGCACCTTCTGTGCTGGCTCCGGACCCGCCTTGTAAAATAAGACTATTGCCGCCCGATGCTGTTCCCCGTATTACTATATTATTGGTTGCTGTAAAATAACCGCGTACAATACCGTTACCATTTACATCAAATAAAAATGCTGGAGAACTCGTACCAATACCCACATTGCCGCTGGAGTCGATACGTATTCCTCTTGATGAATTAGACCACTGACCGATAACTAAACTACCTGTATCAACTGAACCTGCACTATAAATTATACTAGCATCACCTGCTTGTGTTAATGGACTGTTTCCGCCAGCACCTCTATTCGCCGATAATGAAATATTAGTACCGGCACTTGAAGCAACTGTTAGACCATTATTACCCGTACCAGCACGATAAATGTATAATTGGTCGCTGGCGCCGTTGCCACCTATACCAACATATCCTGTATAGGGGTTGACTTGGAATGTGCTGGTGGTATATGCCGCTTCGTAGGCTGCTGCTGCATTGTTGCTGTCAACAAATACAGGATAATAACTTGCATTACCTGCTTGTAAAATTGTTTTAACGTTATCAGCATTGGTTGCAGTACCACTGGTAATTCCAGATGCTATGGTCCATGTAGGTACACTACCATTGCTGGTCAATACGTATCCATTAGCACCTATCGCTAAAAATGTTGAATTACTGACCGATGCTTGATAGGGGATTGAGCCAGCCGCACCTGCAAGTAGGGAGGTTGCTGTTGAAAACGATAACTGACTGGCTATAGACATTAATTATTCCTGGTATAGTATATTTATTGGCATTATATTATGCTTGTGCTTCGCCCCAACGTAGTAATATAGTTGCTGCTGTAGATCCCACTGCGGTCCTAACATTGATAGCCAGTGTATCAGGCCCGTTTGGATAAGCACCTACACCGCCAAATGGACTATTAGTAAGTTCTTTTAATTCTACAAGGTCAAGTCTATTGTCGCTGTTTGGCGTTGCAGCAAACGCAAATACCTGCTCACCTGGAATAGCATATGCGCCAGTGGTCCATGTAACTGTTTGTGCCACCTGTGCTAGACTAGGTTGTCCACCAACACTTTCAAAGTTCAATGCTGACCAAGTTGCTGTGCTGTAATTCTTGGGATTTAATATACCTTCGACGATAATCGATCCTTGGCCAGCGGCTGGACCATTTCCGTATGTTTGAACAGCAACAGCATTCAGCAATAATTGCGAACGATTTAGCAAATCTTTACTACCTAAATCGCCCACAGCAGAGTTTGCAACACTAGGTGCTAATCGAATCAAGAATGCTGTTGACGTAGTAGCGTTAATTGACATAGAGGCTCGTTGATAGTTAAAAATATAACCACGGTCTTCGTCAAACCCACCGTCACATATTAATGCGCTTCCCCAATGGCTCAACGTCGGACTTGCGGTGTTAGATACTAAAATAACTCCAGTGCCTACGGCGTGGATTGCGGCGGCAGCGGCCGTTCCAGAGCGGCTTGCACCTTGAACCCATTGAGTTAACGTTGCGGCTCGGGTGCAGCCTGTAAACGTAGTGGTTCCACCTTTGCCTGTGTAACTGATTAATTCGTTATCGATATACAAGGTTCCAGCAGTTGGAAAATACGTGTTATCGTTAACTGTTAATGTCGTGCCGGCCGCGCCCGGGTCAATTGTTAGGTAACAGGTAGCAGGGCTACCATCATTGTCGATGCTATAGCGAACCGGTAAGTTACCTGTACGCATATGCGCTTCGGTGTTAACGTTGTTGTTTTTAATACGGTGTGCAAACACCCAGTTACCGTCACTACCTCGGACCATATAGTCAATAAATCCAGCACCGTACCATGTATACTGAATTCCCATCATCTGCATTTTGCCTGCATCAAATATAGTTCCACTCGGGCCGGTGCCATCTAATTTGTCGATGTTAAAACTGCTTTGTGGAATACGAGTTTCCTGTACCAGACTGGCCTTAACGCCTGTTATATTAGAGGTTCCTCTAAAATCTGGAGTTACATTCATAGATGTAGCACTTGCAACCTGTGTAACATAATGAGTCATACCACGAATAACAATCTTATCACCTGCTCTACACTGTGTGGTAAATCTCGTATTTGTTCCGGTTACTGTATTAGAATTAGCATTGATAGCAATCGTCCCACTTAATTGTTGTGTTGCATTACGACGAACTACGCTTAATACGGATCCGGTATATTCCCAGAACATGCCGTTCTGATCGTCGAAGCAGCCTGCACGAACAACTGCGCCGTGCCAAGATGATAGGCCAACTTTGGCTTGAATATCCAACGCCGCTGTGGTCGCACCTAAAACATTGGTTGCTAGAAATGTGAACGTGTAATCATCAGTAATACCGTTGACCGTATATGTTCCGTTATATCCCGAAGTTGTTACACCACTTAATGTAACACTTGCGCCAATTTGTAGTCCGTGATCAATGTCGTCAACTTTACAGGTAACAGTAGCGCCGACAGTTGTTGCACTTGCAGTCAATGTTTGTATGTCATAACTTGGTTTAAACATTGTACCGGTAGACCATAATAGTCCCTTACCAGATTGATAACGAAAATACTTTTTACTTACACGAACTGTTGAAGCACCAAATGTAGGAGTCTTACAACTTAAAATAACACCTCCATCGAATGGTCTATGTAGAACTGAACTATTAGACAATGCATAAACTGTAGGAGCGACTGCGGTAGTCCCTACGATCGCTCCGGTCCTTGCGGTATATGTAATAGAAGTTACACTCGGAACACTAGACACAATAAATTGTCCACTACCTAACAAATAGTTTGCTGCTGCTGAGGGCAGGGCCACGTAAATCGGGCAGTTCGGAACAAGGCCGTGATTACTACCAAAGTTAACCGTGATAACTGACGGATTAACACCGCTAGAAGTCCACGATGTTGTAGCGTTTAATGATGCACCGGTATATATGTTGCCACGTTTCAATAAGGTAGTATCAGTCAATAAACTCTGTCCACTTGCTGTTCCAACTAAGCCGTTAGCAAAGTATCTAATTTGAGTACCGCTAGGCATATCGTAAACAATAAAGTTTCCATCTGCACGACTAAATCCTGTAATAGCAGGACTTAATCCAGTGATATTAACTGCTTGACCAGCGGTAACTCCGTGCGCCGCAGTAGTTGTTACAGTAATCAAACTAAAATCTGCACTAGAAGTAGTGTAGTCAGTTGTAATAGCACTAACAGTTAAGTCAACTCCGGGATATTCATAAACTGACGGATAGCCACGCATGGTTCCATAGCCTGCCCATTTAGTAGGTTGTAGTCCATATTCAAAGTCAGCGTCGATCATTGACTTAGGATTCGACACACGCATACGCTCGATTGAATCTGTTCCAAACGCCCAAGGACGAATTCTTACACCGTTTTCACTTTCTTCAAATAAGATTTGTAATTTATCACCGGCAAGTTGACCAGTTGTATTCGCAGCTAATGTGATTGTAGTATATCCGTCTTGACGTTGGCTAATTTTAGGAAAGTTCGTAGCATCATCGCCTGTGACAAAAACTGCTGTGGTACCGCTAAATGAGGCATCGGCAAAGTTATAGATTACTTGATTACGAGTCGTGTTGGTTATCAACAGTAGTTGTTCTAAACTAACTCTTCCGGGAACTTTAATTGTGCCTGCGCCTGCTGCGCCCGGCGCAAAAACGTATTGTCTGACTAAATTTTTTGCCATTTTATGTTATACCTTATCTAATTTTACATTGCCATCGCAACGCTCATCGCTATTGAGAAACTCTGAATATTATTTATGGACGAACTAATGCCGCCGGATATAATCCTAATAATATCTCCAGCATTTCTAGCCTGTCCTACTACCACAGTAGTACCGTTTGATGCTGTAAAATCTCCACTGCCTAAATTAATACCATTGGCAAATACCTGCACCGTACCAACAGTGTATCCGCCTGTTACAGTAAATGTTGTCTGCGCTCCAGAGGCAGTAAATTCTTGTATGTTTAACGGGATAGCCTTAACACCGTTGGTATATATATCTTTAGCATACAAGTCGCCTTGGATACCAACACCACCTGTGACTCTTAGCGCACCTGTCGTAGTAGATGCTGCCGCAGCAGTTGATGTTAACGAGACTACACCAGTTGATGGATTGATACTGAACGTACTTGTGGTATAATGCAATTCACCAATTGCAGTGGCATTATTAGAATCAACAAATGAGGGATAATAACTAGCATTAGTTGCTATTCCTACTGTTTGCAATTGTGAAGAAGTGGTTGCTATACCAGCAGTTAGTGATCCAGTTGATACCCAAGTCGGAGCAGCATCCCCATTACTTTGTAGAATCTGTCCAGCAGTACCATATGCAGTTGTGCTACCAAATGCTAATGCACCAGCCATAGTTAACGCCATTCTAGTAGTAAGAGTACCAGAGCCGTCCATTGCACTTGTTGTACCAAATATCAATGGGGCACCTGCACCTGTCTTACCGTAAACAATTCTTAAACTGGCATCACTACCGTATCCAAAATATCCCCAGTTAGTAGTGTCAACACCGGTACCGCCGTAGACAACGATACGAGCCTGCGTGAACGGAGAATTATCAGCGCCTGCGGCATTACGAATTAGTCCGGACGCTCCGACTGTAGCAGATTGTGCAGCAGTTACTGGCCCAACATCTAATTTATATAGCGGGCTTCTGTTTCCAATACCGAAATTCCCAGCGGCGGTTGAAGCGTTAACATAGGAATCACCATTACCGGTGATATTAAATGCCTGTGTGCCGTCAGTTCCGTAGTAGCCTCTTATAAAAGAGCCCGTGCCAGCGCCTCCACCAAGTTGAGTAACATCCTGACCGCCCTGGCCGCCAACCTGTATGATGTTGGCTACATTTAATCTATATGTAGCAGTGGTAATTGGAGAAGCACTAATACCAACATTACCGGTATATGGATTGATTTGGAATGTACTTGTGGTAAAAATACTCTCCCCAATTAGAGAAGAATTGTTAGAATCTACAAATGTAGGAAAATACGTTGCATTAGTTGCCGTTCCTACAGTTTGTAATTGTGAGGAGGTAGTTGCCGTACCCGCTGCGAGTCCAGAAGTAGCAGTTGTTAATTCTTTTGTCGTTGGATTATAAAAAATACCAAATGTAGTTGCACTTGTGGTAGCATCTGCCCTTAGTGATCCAACATACAATGTGCCGCCGATACCGACTCCACCTGTGACTCTTAGCGCACCTGTAATTGTTGACGATGCTGCGGCAGTCGACGACAGAGTTACTACACCAGTACCTGGATTAATACTAAAACTACTTGTGGTATAGTATGCTTCGTATGCCGCCGCTGCATTGTTACTGTCAACAAATGATGGATAATAGGTTGCATTGGTACTGGTTAAAACAGTTTTTAAATTGTCTGCATTAGTTGCGCTGGCTGCTGCTACTGTCGCCGGATCTACCCAGGTTGGTGCAGCATCGCCATTGCTCTTTAGAATATACCCACTTGTTCCGTATGCGGTTCCAGTTGCTCCAAAACTTATACCACCAAGGGCGGTGATACGCATACGTTCTGTATTTGTTGTACCAAATACTAATGGAGTATTATCAGCATTAAACACATAAGAACCACTGCCGCCGGTTGTTGGAATAGTTCCAAACCCCATATACAATCTAGTATTATTACTTGCATCGGCAAAGTTACCTTCGCCAACTACTGTAAATTTTCTAGCAATAGATGTAGTAAATGCTCCAATAAGAACAGTACCCGAGGCGTCAATACGCATACGCTCTGTATTATTGGTATTAAACCTGATAGCGCCATTTTCTCGTTGTTCTAAGGCTACGTCCACGCCACTTGCATCTAATACAATTTGAAACCCGTCACCCGCAGCATCACCTGTTGTACTATTTTTAAGTGCGATTCGCGTTTGATTTGTACCACCATTAATTGCTAACGCTAATCCTGAGGCTCCAGTTGGAGCAGTAGTTCCAATACCCACGTTACCGGCATTTGTAATACGCATCCGCTCGGGTGTTCCGTCACCAGCAGAAAATTGTGTATAGAATGCAAGTGCGCCGCCGTTATTGCTGGCCTGATCTTGTACTCCTCCAACACCGGCAGCAAAACTATTTCCTGTGCCGCCGCCAACTGTATTTTGTAATTTAAATCCTATAACAACCTTATCGCCTACTGCTGCGGAGCCGGAACTTGGCCCCACTATAATTTGTGCCCCTGGATTTGTAGTTGATCCACTATCTACTACTAAAGTTTTAGTTGCAGGATTGATGAAAAAACTACTTGTAGTATAGTAGGCCTCGTATCCTGCCACAGTATTATTGCTATCAACAAATGATATATAATGACTTGAATTAGCAGTAGTTGCAATAGTTTTTAAATTATCAGCGTTGGTTGCAGTAGTTGCACTACCGGCAGCAACTCCACTTGCTGAAACCCAACTAGGTGCGGAACCTGTGCCATTTGTTTGTAGAATAAATCCACTGGTACCGGCCGCCAAGAAAGATGTTACATTGGGACTGCTTTGATACACTAGAGATTGAGCCGTGCCGCCCGCCAGATAAGCATCTAACGCACCTTTGGTGCTGCCTCCGGCAGCGGCCACTACTTCATTTGTAATAGTTGCACTAGATATGAATGTAAAGAATCCAGTAGAATCTTGATAACCAAAGAACCCGGTCCTTGCTGCGCCGCCCGAAAACCATTTAAATGCAATACCTCTGTCTTTATTGTCGTCTACTGAAGAGGCAGTGTCTCCTGCGCCACCACCTAGTGTAATAATAGGATCGGCAATGTTGGTAACTGTGCTATCAACTATAGTAGTCGTACCTTGGATTGTTAAATTTCCAACCACAGTTAAATTATTTTTAACTGTAGTGGTTCCGGATGCTGCGCCGATGCTAACTGTTGTTCCTGCACCTGCAAAATTAACAGTGGTAGCAGTTGTATTGATTAAATTATAAGTTGTAGCGAGCGTTCCATATGTATTGCCAACTTGTATAAAGTTGCCACCTAGGTATAAATTGCCCCCAAAGCCGGCGCCGCCAGCAACTTGCAGTGCTCCGGAATTAGTACTGATTGCAGCAGTAGTTCCTATTAGAGTAAGTGTATTTTGATATACCGGAGAACCAGTTCCGTTACTGGTCAATACATAGCCGGCTGTGCTGGTACTTACGAAACTAGTTTGTCCCGGGCCAGTTTGATAAACAATTTGCCCTGCGGTTCCGCCTGCTATATTTGTTGCGGTATTAGACTGTATCGCACTTACAGGACTCCATTGTGGCCCACTTGTTCCTGCTGTTAAAACATAGCCAGCGGTACTCAATGCCAACATGGCAGTCGTACCAGTTGCACTCTGATAGACTACGGATCCTGTAGAACCGCCTGATATGTTAGTAGCGGTATTTGCATAAACAGCGTAGCCAACATATATGCTCGAAGTATTAACGTATAAAGGAGCACTAGTTCCAGAACTCATCAATAATTGACCAACAGATCCTGTGCTAACGAATGCTGTAGTATTTGGAGCACTTTGATAATGTAATTGTCCTGCTGTGCCGCCTGCGATATTGTTAGAATATCCAACCTGTAAGGTGCTAGTGGATACGAATGTAGCAGTATTGCCTACCTGTTGCTGTAGTATGTTACCTACTGAACCAGTATTGATAAAAGTTGTTACACCTGGACTTGATTGAATAGGAATAGATCCTGCAGATCCTCCTATGATATTAGTAGCAGATGTAGCAGCGCCAGTTACACTACCAGAAAATGTTCCGTAAATAGTGCCGCCGACATATAGATTTCCACCTATGCCTGCGCCACCTACAACCTGTAATGCGCCAGATGCTGTACTTGTACTAGATGTTGTGCCCTGTACATATAAAATTGTTTGTACAGTACCTGTACCGTATACGATTGTGCCGCCGAGTAGTTTTGCCATAGTATGTTATTTATTCTAGGTTAAAAAGGTGCGATAGTGTAAGTGTATTCATCAAAGTATCCACTGACCATATATGTTCCAGTGCTAGTTCTACGTTCGGCAGTGCCCGCGGCTAGACTAACTTCATTAAATTGCGCAGCATAGACTCCAGTTGTAGAAACTCTTATTGCTACTGAAGAAGCAAAAGACGGACTAGTTGCTGACCAAGTTACTGTGCCATTGTTAGTTATTGTAAAATTATTTGTACTACTATCTTTTAATAAATTAGCATTATTATCTTCTAATAATAGTAATTGTGTTCCTGATATAACAGTTAATGGACTTGTCGGTGGAGTAAATGCTCCAGTATAAACTGCTGTCCCAATAACCACCCGCAGATTAGTAATGTTGCCATTAATATAAAATGATCCCTGTGTACCAATATAGTTTATTGTATCTGTTACAAAATTAGGTGCCACGCCTGATGATCCAACAACCGCACCTCCCTTGTACAATGTAATTGTACTACCATTTTTAACTGCCGCAACATGTACCCATGATCCTGTAGTCATATTAACAGAATCTGTGATTAACGTAGAAACCTGTGCTTGTCCTAGTGACAACTTGCCTGTACCGTTCATAAAAATATCAACGCCGTTGTTATTACCTCTCCAGAAACTGGCATTGTTAGTTGTTGAATTTAAATAAGTCCAAAATTCTATTGTAAAGTTTCCTGTTCCTGGATTCAACGCTACATTGTTGGGAACACTCAAATAATTACTACCGCTAAATTGTGCGCTGCCAGCAGACCCAGATAGCGTCACTTCATCAAACTGCACACTTGATTGCAATATCCCAGTAGGGAACAATTTAGTTATAGTTGTTGCCATTATCCAAACACCGTATCTAGACTATTAGTTGCGGCATTGTAGAATTGATATACAACACTAACATTACTGGTATTAACAAATCCAACTCTATTTTCAACGTATATACTATCACCTACTCCGATGCCGCCTGCGACTTGCAAGGCTCCGGTAGTAGTGCTAATTGAAATAGCAGTTCCTGTCAGTGTTAATGTATTATTATATGTTGGCGCACTTGTTCCGTTACTGACCAGTACATTACCAGCAGTACCGGTACTAACGAATGACGTTACGCCTACACCTGATTGATAATGTAATTGTCCAGCAGTTCCGCCTGCAATATTTGTTGCAGTATTTGCATATACAGAATATCCAACTTGTAACGTAGATGTAGATACAAAAGTAGCAGTATTGCCTACCTGTTGCTGTAGTATGTTACCTACTGAACCAGTATTAATAAAAGTAGTTACACCCGGACTTGATTGAATAGGAATGGATCCAGATAGGCCGCCTGCGATATTTGTGGCTGTAGTAGAATTACCTGCACTCAATCCGCTTGTTGATACCCAAGTAGCAGTACTACCTGATTGATATTGCAATAGATAACCGACTGTACCTGTATTAATAAACGTCGTTGTACCAGTGCTGGATTGTATTGGAATCAATCCAGCATATCCAGCAGCAATATTAGCAGCATTACCAATAACGATACTGGCTGTGTTAACGTACAATGGAGCACTGGTTCCAGAACTCATCAATAGTTGACCAACTGATCCCGTGCTGACAAACCCAGTTGTTCCTGTGCTTGATTGATAGTGTAGTTGACCAGCAGTACCACCTGCAATATTAGCAGCATTACCAATAACAATACTGGCGGTGTTGACAAATAATGGAGCACTGGTTCCTGAACTCATCAATAGTTGACCTACTGATCCTGTACTGACAAACCCAGTTGTTCCTGTGCTTGATTGATAATGCAATTGTCCGGCAGTACCGGCGGCTATGTTTACTGCATTACCAATAACAATACTGGCGGTGTTGACAAATAATGGAGCACTGGTTCCTGAACTCATCAATAGTTGACCAACAGTGCCTGTGCTGACAAAGCCGGTTACACTTGGAGAACTTTGATAATGTAATTGACCAGCAGTTCCGCCTGCAATATTTGTTGCAGTATTTGAATAGGCAGTGACTAAACTACTTGTTGAAACCCAAGTAGCAGTATTTCCTGTCTGCATCTGTAATAGATAACCGACAGTACCCGAATTGATAAATGCCGTTGCGCCCAATCCAGACTGTATCGGGATCATGCCAGCAGTTCCGCCTGCGATATTTGCAGCATTGCCTATAACAATACTAGCAGTGTTTACATACAGGGGAGCACTAGTTCCCGAACTCATCAATAGTTGGCCAACAGTGCCTGTACCTACAAAACTAGTGACACCTGGACTTGATTGATATACTATCTGGCCGGCAGTACCGGCAGCAATATTAGCAGCATTGCCTATAACAATACTAGATGTATTGACATATAACGGAGCACTAGTGCCCGAACTCATTAACAGTTGACCAACAGTGCCTGTACTGACAAAATTTGTTACGCCTGGACTTGATTGATAATGCAGTTGCCCAGCAGTGCCGCCTGCAATATTAGACGCATTACCAATAAGAATGCTGGCAGTATTAACATACAATGGAGCATTGGTGCCAGAACTCATCAGTATCTGTCCTGACACTCCAGGACCTACAAATGATGTTACTCCGGTGCTACTTTGATATACCAGTTGACCAGCAGTACCAGCGGCAATATTTGCTGCATTACCGATAACGATACTGGCTGTGTTAACGTACAATGGAGCACTAGTTCCAGAACTCATCAACAGTTGGCCAACTGTACCGGTACCTACAAAACTTGTTACACCTACGCTTGATTGATAATGCAGTTGACCAGCAGTACCAGCGGCAATATTTGCTGCATTACCGATAACGATACTGGCTGTATTGACATATAACGGAGCACTAGTTCCAGAACTCATCAACAGTTGGCCAGAAACGCCCGGATTAACGAATGCAGTTGTTCCTATACCTGACTGATAGACTAAATTGCCGGCGCCTCCACCAGCAATGTTGGTTGCAGTTGTTATAACGCCGGTTACACTAGCATACCCAAAAATCGTACCACCGATATATAAATTACCACCGATTCCCACACCACCGGCAACAGTTAGTGCTCCGGTTGATGTACTGTTAGATGCTGTGGTATTTGCTAGTATTATACCACCTGTTTTAAATACACCGTATTCAGTACCAGTAAATATTCCTCCACTTTCATTACCGTTGGCATACCATTCTAAATATCCAGAATCATTTGCAAATCCTAAGAATGCATCTTTATCTTGGCCTTTGTAGTAGTGGAAAATAAATCCAACATCTTTACCATCATCTACTGTCCAGGAATGGTTAGTCCCAGTACTACCAACAGGAACGTGTATATTAATTAAGTTATCTGTATAGACAGTGTTAGTAGAATATATGTAAGTAGATGTTCCGCTAAAGGTAACATTACTTTGAAATATTGCTTCACCAGTTACCAACAATGTTTTTCCAATACCAACACCACCGGTTATATATAGTGCATTAGATGCTACAGTGGTAGTGCTGGATGCTGTGCTTAATCCTACGATGTTTCCATTAACATATAAATTATTACCAATACCAACACCACCTGCTACAGTCAATGCACCTGTGCTGGCACCGGTTGCTGATGTTGTTGAAAGGATAGATGCCGCACCAGTTAAGGTGAATGTTCCTTTAACATTAAGATTATCTCCAATTCCAACTCCCCCATATACTACTACCGCACCTGTGCTGGTAGATATACTTGTTGAAGTGTTAGAGAATATAAATTGACTATTTGTAGTGGTGGTTAATCCTTGACTACCGGTATAGCCGATAGGACCAATTGGACCTCGAGGACCTTGTCCACCTTGAATACTATCTTCAAGAGCAACATAATCAATTCGTGTTTCGTGGCTAGGGTTGCCGCCACTAGCATGGTAGAATCTAGCAGTAACAACTCCACCGGATATATAAGGAGTATCAGAATCTACTTGCAATACAAATTGATAGTAATTTGTAGTACCAGAGTATACGGCAAATGTATCCCAACTTGAAGTTATATAGTTGTAGAGGTCAATGTCAATAGTATGATTAGAACCAACTGTGTAATTGACATTGGCCACTAACCTTGTGAAATTAGTAACTGTCGTAAATCCAATATAAGCAATATATCCGGGAGTAGTTGCAGTATCACTTATACCGTAATACCCACCAGGACTGGAGTAATCACTGGCAGTTAAAATACTGGTAATTGTACCGGTATTATATGTTCCATAAGTAGTGCTAGTTCCGGAAACTGCAACCAATGCAGGATTATTAGTGATATAAACAGGACGAGTAGTAACTGTTTCTATATCAATAGCAGTAAGTATTTTAGAACCGTTAACATAACTGGTATTTGCTACATACAAAGCGCCGCCGATTCCGACGCCACCTCGTACTTGCAATGCTCCTGTATTTGTACTGGATGCCGCAGTTGTTCCGGCAAGTGTTAATGTATTTTGATAGGTGGGTCCACTACTATTTCTACTTACTAGTATATCCCCTGATGTACCTGGACCAACAAAACTTGTTGCACCTACACCTGTTTGGTAAAGAATCTGTCCTGCGGTGCCGCCGCCGATATTAGTAGCAGTGCTAATATTACCAGATCCATAAATGTAGCCGCCGACATATAAATTACCACCGATACCTACGCCACCTGTTACTATTAATGCACCTGTGGTCGTTGAGGTTGCTGTAGTTGTTCCTTCAATAGTAGCCGTAGTGGATACCGCAAGGCCATTCTTGACTCTAAAATCTATATTGACTGCCATTTAGTTTCCCTTTCCACGCAACGGCTTGTTACATTATGTTATTTATTTGTAAAAAAGAAAAGGGCACTTTGGCCCTTTTTCTTTATTATTTCCATCGATTATATAGTTAGAGTGGTTCTAACCATCTTAATAGTCATAGCAGTTGCGCTATTTGGCGTGAATTTAATTGTTACATTACTAGCACTCCATGATGCATCAAATACTCCCAGTTGGCCGTGATTAGTGGATATACCATATTCACTTAGATAAGCCGCAGTACCGTCATGAAATACTGATAATTCTGAAATATGTACGTTGATCCCGTCTACAATTTGTACAAAATATCTCGCAGAACGATATACAGTAGAACTAAATGTATCTAAATTAACCTGTGTGCTGCCTGTGATCGCACCACTTGTATAAGTAGCAAGCAACGTATTATTAGAAAATAGCGCAGATACTGTAGTACCTGAAGTTGCTGCTGCTGTAACACCTGATGTAATTGATCCACCGACTATAAAATCTCTAGAGATAGATACACCACCGGTGACTTTTAAGGCACCATTACCTACTAGTGTAGCATTAGACCCTTCAGTAAATGATGCTACACCTGCAACACCAGCAGTACCGCTGACTGTTAAATTAGTTACAGTGGTAAGAGTTGCGTTTAATGTAGAAATTACTGTTGCGCCGCCTACATATAAACTGCCTCCTATGCCTGCTCCTCCACGGACCTGCAATGCTCCTGTACTTGTGCTAGATGCGGCAGTTGTATTAGTTAACGTGGTAGCATTTTTAATCTCAGTATAACCAGTAGTTGTACCAATCGTAATAGCAGTACCGGCACCTGCAAAATTAATTGTGCTAGCAGTAGCATTCAATAGATTAAATGTAGTTTGATTAGTGGTGATGTCTCCGCCACGTACTTCAAGGTCACCTAATATAGTTCCGTTGCCACCTACCCATACATCACCGCCGATACCAGCCCCACCTGCGACCTGTAACGCTCCTGAACTAGTCGAAGTTGCTACAGTGGTACCTGTAAGTGTTAATGTATTATTGTATGTCGGAACACCTGTTCCATTACTTACTAATACATTACCAGCAGTACCAGTACTGACAAAACTAGTAACACCTGGTGCAGTTTGATAAGGTAATTGTCCAGCAGTACCTGCGGATAAATTAGTAGCGGTAGTAGCAGAACCGGTTAGATTACCATAAATTGTTCCGCCAACATATGCATCTCCTCGAATACCCACTCCGCCCGCAACTGTTAACGCACCTGTCGTAGTAGAAGTTGATGCTACCGTACCTGATAATGTTAATACTCCAGCAGTACTTAATGACATAAAGGTGTTTCCACCTTGTGGGGTATCGCGATCTCTTAGTGTTCTATTAGTAGTAAAGTTAATAGCACCGCTAGAATACAAGGATTGGCCGCCACCTATTGTAGCTATACCTATACCACCACCTGTTAGATTGTTAGCAGACGCTTGCAACAATACATTGGATACGCTAGCACCACCTTCGGCAAACACACTAGCAAACTGTGTTAGATATACACTTCCAAATCCAATATTACCAACTTCTAAATTAGTAGCAGTGATAGCACTTGCTGTAAGATTATTACTAATATAAGCATTAGTAGCAGTTGTTGTACCGCCTACCACTAACCCACCACCAATACCAACACCTCCTACAACTTGTAATGCGCCGGTATTTGTACTTTGAGAATTAGTAGTTCCAGTGAATATAGCATTAACTGAACGGAATGTGTATGAATTGTATTCATACCTTAAATTTTGATCAAATGCAGTTGAACCTTCTCCATTTTGGAATGGAATTTGCATGTCTGCACCGAAGGCAATGTTACTGGCTGTTGTCGCCCGCCCACTGGTAACACCATCAAACGAACTCCATGATGGCAGTCCGCCTGCAGATAATAATACGTATCCACTTGGACCTATTGAGACAAAGTCAGTTGTACCTGTACTAGATTGATAGGGTATCGAACCCCTTGATCCATTTGCTAGATTAGTTGAAGTGCTGGCATATTCTACTCTTGCAGATATATAATTTGTTGAGGTATTGTATGTTAATCCAGAATTATCAATTAACTGTCCGTTAGCGCCCGCTATCGGTATACGACCTTGCGTTAAATTTCTGCCAGTTAAAGTTGCTCCGCTGATATCTGCGCCACCATAGATGGCACCACCTATTCCTATGCCACCAACTGTTTGTAATGCTCCGGTTATTGTAGAAATTGCAGTGTCAGTGCTGGTTAATTTTACGTAACCAGTTTTAAATGTTCCGTATACTGCGCTTCCAAAAGTACCAGTGGTCGATTCTGCGCCAGTGCCGTACCATTCAAGGTATTTTGTATCGTTGGCCAACACTAATGCTGCATTACTACCTGTGCTTGAAAAATAGTGGAATCTTAAACCAATGTCTTTACCGTCATCGACTAACCATTCTGTCGAATTGCTAGGTGTATGTAATTCTATAAGGTTATCTGTGTAGACAGTATTTGTACTATATACATATGTTGTAGCACCATTAAAAACTACATCATTGTCAAATCGTGCGGGCCCAACAACCCATAATGATTTTCCAAATGATGCTCCGCCTGCAACATATAACGCATTACTGGTAATAGTGGCAGTGCTGGCATTGATGCTTGATACAATTAGATTGTTACCGGCATATATTCCTCCGCTGACTACTAATGCGCCTACACTGCTGGTAGTAGCAGCAGTTGAATCGAGAATTGATACAAAACCAGTTGCGGTTACTTTACCGTTTATGTAGGTGTCGTTACCTACAGTTAATTTGTCACCTATTGTAGCAGTAGTTCCTACGATTATGTTTGCGGCAATTGCTGCGCCACCACCAACCTGCAATGCATTTGATTGGCCTGTAGAACTCGTAACGACACTTGTACCTTGTATTACAATACCATTTTTCGTTACGAAATCTTCTGTAATTGCTGTTGCCATGTTTCTTCCTTAAATTAAACAGTCATTGCTGTTCGTAATACTTTAATCGTCTTTTCTATTGAATCAATAGGAGTGAAATATAAATTTACCATCCACTCTCCGCCTACATTCGTTACATCTTTACTAAAAGATCCCAATGCTCCGTCTGATGTGATCTCCCCGTATTCCGTAGCCCTTGCTGTACCTGTATTAGTTGCTAACAAAATAATTTCTAAAGACTGAAAACGTGCTGTAGAAGTCGTGCCTTCGTCGATTTGTATAAAATATTTCGAAGATCTGTAATCATTAAGACTATACGTATCAACTAGATATTGTCCTGTGGTATTTACCGTAGTTTTGGTAGAATCAAAAACAGTATCTGCAATTTGAATACTTTCTGAATTGATACGTTTAGCAACTCCTAGACCGCCAAGTAACACGACGCCGCCGGTGTCAGTTGATGTAGATTCTGTGGGATTCAAAAACGTAATAATGTTAGTTGTACTATTTCCACGGCCTGTAACTGTTTGTAACGTGGCAATATCGTTGAATATTAGTTGATTAGTTCCAGTAACCAATACAATATCGATGTCTGTACCTTCAGCCGCCTGGGCATCAAAACTACTAGTTGTTAATACTGGAGATTGATTGAGGTATAAAAATCCATCAACAACTAGGTCTTTCTTTATGCGGACGCCGCCTTCAACAACTAATGCACCCTGATCAGGTTCGTAAACATTAGCATTTGTAGTAGTGGTAAGAAACAATGTCTTTGCAGTAAAGTCTGATGCAGTATTTGATGCTGCGACTACCAACCATGCAGAACCGGACCATCGATATACTTTTGTACTTCCGTTAGGAGTGTATGTGTCTCCTATGCTTGGATTTGGTGGAAAATTTAATAATGCCATTTTATTACTCTTTATTCATTATATTGCGCCGACCTGTAACCAGAACGTACTGGTTCCGTCTTTGATGTATTGCAGGTACGCAAGGCTACCTGCTTCAACCCACACATCTCCCAATCGAGGAGATACAGGAGTTGAGGTTGATACAAACACTCGAGGTGTATATAGCAAATAGTTTTCATCAGGAGCACCATTACTATTGTAAATGTCGCCGCCGATACCTACCCCACCTGCTACGGTTAGTGCGCCAGTATTAGTAGAAGTCGATGCTGTTAGTCCTGTTATATCTACGGTAGTGAATTTTGCGGCAGCAGGATCGCTTAATCCGATCTCCATATTATCTATGCTGCCCAGACCATTTGGTGCGATAATTACCTGGCCGCCCGAAGTAGGTTGCAAATAAACATCGTAGCCTAATGGGCTTAATTCTACTTTGCCCGCACCTAATGCATTTAATTCTTTACCGACATTGATGTTGCCGCTTGCTCCTATTCCACCGATTACAGTTACTGCACCGGTGTCTGAACTAGTGGATTCTACTCCTAATCCAAGTTCCATGTTAGAGTTAAAATTAGTAAAACCTTGACCGTTGTAATAAAATACACTTCCAAAATTTATCTGATTATCAATGCCATCTACAATATTACTTCCGCTGATAGAAATAATATTACTGCCTTGGGTGATATTGATCCCGCCTCTGCCAGCGAAGAAATTGTAAGAACCTGTAGTTAGATTTTTAGCAATTTTATCGCCAAAGAAGAAATTACCTGTTCCGTCGATTAAACTTGCACCTGCAGATTGGCCGATAGCAATATTGTTATCTTTAAGCAATATTCTATTAACAGTACCACTACTAGAATAACCAGAATATCCTGTACCATCTAGTGGAACAGATAAAATATTATCTAGATAAAGTCCAAATGTTGAACTAGAAACTACTGATATATAGAATGACTGTGTTGTTAATTCTGTCATGCCCACGACATCGTAAATATTAACAGCCGTCCCCGAAGGTAATCCATGATCCGGCGCAGTTATAATTACAGGGCTTGCCTGTGTTGCTCCAGTAATTGCAACTACCGGAACATCAACTAATGCTCCTGATTTTTTTAGAGCACTGTCGCCGATAGCGATCGAATTACTAATATGTGTACCAGAACTTAATGCATATCTACCAATGGCAATACTTCGGTAGGAACTAGATATACCCTGAAATACATCGTAACCAATTGCGATATTTTGCTGTCCGTTGTCATATTCGTACTCTACAAAAGTTGCAGTACCACGGAACACAATATTGTTAGTTCCTTGATATCCTTGGCCTATTGTTAATCCGTTGACATTTATGTCGTCTTTGACGAATAAATTAGCGCCGATGCCAACACCACCATTTACTACTAATGACCCGGATGCTGTGCTGTATGATACTGACGCAGTTCCTGTGGCCAGGATAGTAATAGTACCTGTTGATAAATTACTATATAAATTTGAGTTACTGAATTCAATGTTTCCGAGACTAGATGCATATCTAGTTTGGTATAGATCATTTGTTATTAATGTAAATCCAGTGGTGCTTGTTGTAGGAGGCAACTGAGGCATTGCACCCGCAAGAGGTAGAAACTCTCCACTCCCCCCTTTTCGTAATCTTGATCCACTAAGTAAACTAGGCATATTTGTCTCTTTTCAATTTTATGAATTTGCAGTTTCTAAAACACTTAATACTAGTTGTAGCGCATCAGTACTAGTACTGCCGTTATATGCACGAATACTATCGAGTTGTTCTATAATCAATTTTCCTGTCAATACCGCGGCGGCATCATTTCCGGGAACTTCGAAATCTTTAACTAGAAAACTATCAATATTACCATCCTGACCACCATTGCCCTGTGCATCTCTCAATACAGGTCTGTTCCTATGATGAATAAAACTAACGCTCTGTGTTTGAGTAGTAAGATTTGAAATTTGTGCCATTAATATAATAGCGGTCACGCCGATCGGTGCTGTGTATACTGTTGAAGTAGTCATACCGGACTCCCAACTTGTATATGCAGTTGACGATGTTATTTTTGTCGTCTTGGTTTTAAATGTGTTTAATGGAATCAATGCCATAATATTTCCTTTATAGGGCTCCGCCTTCAATTGCTAGAATGAACGGTGTCATGTTCGCAAATAACGATTTAGTAAATGTTCTACCACTTAGAACACCTGTTGCTTGACTGATAACTAATCCTGGTCCAATTCGGAAGTCGCCGTTTTGGTCAGTTGACGTAAAGAATACTTTACCGTTGTCGAGTTGCACAACTTCTTTAGTTTGTACAGGATCAGCGATACCACGTTGCGGCAATGCGCCGTAGTTGGTACCGGCACCGACATATTCAAATACATATCCACTGGCACTAATATAACTACGTTGATAGAAATTAACTGTTGCACCATCCGGGAATAAGTCTGTTCTTGTTATATTCTCTCCCAATTGAACTATTCTATGTGTTCCATTACGAGACCAATAACTTAGTCCTGTCATAACTCCGTTATATCTACCACCAGATGCAATGTCATACATGAGTCGAGTCATTATCAATCTAACATCTCGACGACATTTACTTGTGCTATATTGTAAAGTAGGATACGCGGTGTTTACATATGCGCTCACTTGGTCTGCTAAGAATTCAATATTATGTTCAATTAATGCTATAGCACTACCTGCACCCTGTACTGCTGGTCCAGTCTTTGTTCTCAGTGTAGGCGGTATTACTAGTTCTGCATCTTCTAATGTTGGTGCATTGATGATATTTGTTATTTCTGTAAATCGTTGATCAATAAATGTACTTGCAGATCCACCACCTTGTACCAATGGTTCAATGTATTGTGTAGAAGTTGACTGTAAAAGAGGAACTGATTGATTACTAATAATTAGATTAGTGATAGTATTCAAATAATGTAATGCATCTATATGCGCAGCGATTTGATCAGTGCCGTCTACAGTTGCCGCTGCACTTAAAATATTAATTCCTACTGTTTTTGGATTCTGACTAACTTCACTACTCAGTACTGTATAATAAGCATTTCCACAGAAATACAAATCAAAGTAATTGTTGTTAATATATCCCAAGACATAATCATTTGTAGGATCAGTACCGCCATCGGTTAATGCAAGGTCCAATGTAATACTATTATAGTTTACATCTGTAACTACAGTTCCGGTCGCTATGTAAGGAAGACCGTGTGGTCCAATTTCTGATCCGTATTGATCCCTTGCATAAACACGGTTACCAACAGCAATGCCGTCAGTCACTATGTTTGATATAGTTATAGTACCCGAAGTTAACGTAGAAGTTGTGGGACTCGCATTTAGGAATCCTGAAAAACTTTGTTCATTAGTATGCCCTTCGGGCGGTATAACTTCCATTATTAAAGAAATATGTGGGCGATCGTCCAAATCAGGCATGAATACTCTTACCCGGCCGTTGTTAGGCCAGAATCCATTTGGATAATATTGATTAAATTCTGGATCGTCTGGGTATGCTTTATACACTGGATTGTAAATTGTGCCACTATGCTGGCGTTTACCATGCCCTTTTGACAGCAAGCAAATATCACCAAAGTTAGCATTACTATTAACGATACTTGCGATACCTCCGTTGTCGGTTTGTACGCCGATGCTGGCAAAAATAGTAAACACAGAAACTAACTGTGCATATCCGTCATTGGTAATATGTACACCCCTGCCACCTTGTGTCAATTGTGTAAATGCATCATAAACAAAAGATTGTATCGGGCTTCTTGCAGATATAACGTTTCCGTCAACTAGGCTTCCGCCCATACCACCAATTGCATCTACTTTTCGGCTATCCCATGTACCTGCAGGAAGTCCGAGGCCGCCGAGACTTGGATCAGTTTCAACATATGAGTCAACTTGGGCATCTTGTTTTGGAAATATTAATGTGTCTCCAAAATATAAGGTAGCATTGTAACCAAAGCCGACTGTTGGTTGAGTTAAACCTACTAAGAACGTACCGTCTAATAGGTCTTCCACATACGATACCGTGGGCGGAATCTTAACATCGGCTCCATTGATACCAGTTAATGCAAATAACCCGCCGCCCATGTATCTAGGTGGAGCATATAACGGTCCTTTCTGTATAATGTCTGTAATAATTCCAAAGTTACGTGTTACCGCTTCCTGTGGCATATAGTCACCGCCATACTGGAAGAACGGATTAATTATCTGTGTCGAAACAGTTCCAGTTTGTACAGTAGCAGTTGTATTTGAAATTATCTGTAATGCTAAATCTCTGGCATAATTAAGGGCCAGCGTAGTTGTAGTTTCTTGTCCTGCAACTTGATTGTATCCAAAATTCCAATAGGCCAATCCTGCTTCAACAGATTTATAATTGCCGCCTAGCAAGATATCTTGACTCACGGCATCGATAATCAGTCCTGTATCTCTATAACATAACTCTTGATCATAGTTGAATGCTCCTGGATTGAATAGATTATTGACATATGCGATAGTCTCTGCTACTAAGAATTCTTTATTAGCAGTTAGTATATCATAGGCATTTATAACATTAGGATCTACACTAGCAGTTAATGAAATAGGCATCTTATTCGTAACTACACTCGGACCATTAGTTATGATATTTGTAATTATATCCTTAGCAGTTTCGATCGTACCTGCTTCAGTTGAAGTTGCTGGTGTTTCACCAAACGTTTGCACTACTCTAGTTTGTAAAGGTGTTACTGTGGTATTTTGTATCACTTGTCCTGCAATACTAGATAGATAATTAAATGCTGCAACAGTTTGTGTTGTTTCAGTAGCAATATTAGATTGACTGCTACTAACTCCAAAATAGTAAACGGCTGACTGGACCGACTGCCTATTTCCACCATGTAGTAAATCGAAGCATATAGAATCTACTATAAATCCAACATCGCGTTTACATGTGGTTTCGTCGTATGCTGTAAATCCCAATCCGCCATCAACTACATCTGCGCGAACATACGCATTTACTTCTTCTTTAATGTATTCTATATTATTTTGTAATATTAGTACAGAATCTATAACACCTAATAGATTACTAGGAGTACCATTTGAGATTATAGTATCTGTCCAAGATGTATTTTTACCGCTAAGAATATCAATTAGTGTTGTAAACAACGTGTTAACTGTAGAAACTTCGTTACTTGTTCCTGATTGAACAGTTAAGTCTTGATATATGAAAGTAGTAGTTGTAAAAAATCTATCAACAAGATCGTCATCAGGTGTAATATTTTGTATAATTTTTACAGATAGATCTTTTAAGTAAGTAATAGCAGCAGTAGTAGTGGTTATTTCGGTAGCAATTGCCCCTGTATAACCGTCACGTGACCAATATTGCAAACCTGCAAAAGTACTTTGGCTGTAGTCCACTGTAGGATATAACAAATCACCTGCTATAGAATCAACAATTAATCGTGCATCTCTCTTACATTTTATTTCGTTGTAAGGGAATGATTTTTGTGCTAAAAATCTATTAACATAATTTAATGTATTTTCTTGAATAAATGTTCTATTGGCTTGCATCAATACTTCAGCACTAACAAACGCGGCATCTGGTCCTGTACTCTTATAAACGGCAGGCGCAACATCTGGGCCATTGATTATGATATCAGTGATGGTATCAAACAATGATTGTATAGCAGGTCCTGCAACGCCGCCGTCAGTTAATACGTAATTAAAGAAACGTTGATATTTTTTATTTGCACCAAGTAAATCCGGAGTTGCATCACCAATGATTAAATTCTGTACCAACGTGTTAATATAGTTAATAGCCGCAGTAGTTTGTAATTCTTGTCCTGCTATTTTACTAACTACGCCGTTGTAGTATGCTAATCCGCTTTCCACTGCTTTTTCATTTCCGCCAAATGCTGCATCATATGAAACGTTTTCAACTAATATACCAACATCACGGAAACAGAATTCTCTACTATATGAGAATGGAGCATTGAGGCCAGAGTTCCACCATATGCTATCGGGATCAATTGGAGCACCAAAGCCGTCGATATTATCTGTAATTTCTTTATCAATATATGCAACAACTTGTTCTTGTATGAACCCTTTATTGATTAACATCAATGTTCGTGCATTGAAAAAACCTATATTTTGTTGGCCAGCATTAATCGTATCACCTTGTTTAATTGATCCTACAGTAGGAGTTACAATTATAGTAGTAGTGTTAGCAGGCCATGTTCCTGTAGCAACGCCACTTGGAATTTGTACAGTCTGATTTGGTACGAACATCGTACCGTCCTTCAACCACGGACCACTTAGGTTAGTACAGTTCTGTATGTACGGTGAATGGAATAAGTCTATACGATCATCGCCACTGAGTGGAGGGAATGAAGTGCAGTATGCTCCTCTATTAGTACCAGGTGTATATGCACCTTCTAGTAGACCACTACGTCCATTTAAAAATTGCATGAATGCAAGATAGCATCCAGAATTTAAATGGAATAAATCTTGTGTTTTATTAATAGGTTCAACACTGCAAGTTCTTAAATCTGATCCCATAATACTTGTATATGGTTTCAATTGCAATGGATTATCTTCTAAATAATGTCCCGGTGCTACTCTAATTTGTGTACCTGATTGATAGTAAGGACTATTCAATGCTGCACCAATAGTGCGGCATGCTCGACTAGGATCTTCAGCACGACCATCATTGGTATCATTTCCGTCCATAGTAACATAAAGTACGTTAGTAACCACTGGTGCAGTACCAATAGGGTTTGCACCGCGTACTCTAATATCGCCGAATATATCAGTCACTCCGGCGAACGGTTTCATTTCAATTGTACCGGTAGTAGATGCTATTACTCGTGTGTATATGTCGTGTACATATGCTTCTGCCCACTGTGTACTACTACTACCCACATGTCCTGTATTATCTTCCTTAGGCTGTACATGATGTGCGGTAAGTATTTCATCTATATATACATCTTGTTTAACTCCGACACCGCCCTTAACTTGTAAGGCGCCTGTATCTGAATCAGTAGCATTTTCTGTTTCTACTACCCTTACACGATCTGATGTAATTCTTCCCTGGGCAGGATTGTATGTCAATCCGTCCATTACTCCCTCTTCATCGATATACAATTTACTTTCTTTATCATCAGGGAAAGTATTTTTATTGATAAACGATAAACTAAGTTCTACATCTTCATTAGTTGCTGTAAACATAATGAAGGTAGTGGTATTAGCGAATTCAATTCTACCGTAAATATGCCCGCCTACGTTTAAATCTTTTTCAATACCTACGCCACCTGCAACATAGATCGATGCTTTTTGACGGTTTGCAGTTGTGTCATATAGTCCGTCCCATAACCACTCGTCGTTAATATACGGATGTGTACTATTGCCTACGTTTTCTATATTAGAAAATGTATTTAGGAATCCAGGGCCTTGACCGTATTGCTGGATCTGATCAACATGCAATGTTTTCCAATGACTGTCGGCTATAAAAGGATTGTCTGGGCCGGAACCTAAATTATATGTTGTACTGGTGTTAGGAATAAGATCGCCGACAAAGGTCGATGATGATACAACATAACTGGTGGCGGTTGACACCCCTAGTATAGTATTGGAGGCTATCCATACTTCGCCAGCATTGTTGTTGGCTATAATTTTATAATTGCCCGGTAAATTTAGTACATTGTTTGACATTCTCTGATCCTTCAGATGTATTTATTTGTTAATGAACTCTTAATTCCACACACTCTATAAAAGCAGTAGATTTGTGAGGCCAGTCCGGGTGACTCCTGAAACGTAACACAACTCCAAAATTTGGATTTTGTATGTTTGCTATTGTTAATTTTGTATTCCATATATCTGTTTCGCCACCATAAATTTTAATAGGATTTAAACTAAAGTTTGTTTGATTATCCCCCAATAGGTCGTTATCTAAACATAGTTGAATTGTTTCGTCCGATATTCTTCCGCTTCGTTGCATAGACAATCTTAATTCAATTCCAGATAGTACGTCTGGTAAGTTAATAAAATTAAATCCTGTTATTTTTAAAAAATAAGTTTTTTCTACAAGGTCATGCCTAGGTTGTTTAGCAATATGGAGTAGATCTCTTGATGTCTTAATTGATCTTGCATCAGTATATTTGATAGCATCGAAGTTATCAACGTCTATCCAAGGCACATGATGATCGTCTGCATCAGGTTCGGTATATTGTGTTACATTTCTAGGTAAGGCCCAATTGGAAGTCATACCGTATTTACCTTATTCCAAAGTGTACGTACTAAATGAAAAAAGGCTCCGAAGAGCCTTTTTATATAATCTAATTAGATTAGACTGTGTGCGAAATTGTAACCACTGTGCCAGTTGCTCCGTTAAGAGTCCAACCAGTTTGATGACTATCAGTTACAAGGAATCCGCCACCACTAGATGTTGATCGAACAACAACAGCCTTGCGAGCAGTTAATTTCTTAACAAAGTATGTGCTACCATTGAAGTCAGTAGCAATAATGTTCATAGTACCAGCAGTTAATGTGCTGGTTGTTACCAATTTACACTGACCTTTACCTTGTGCATTTTGAACTAGATAACGCTTGCTGGCTTCTTGTTTAAGAATGTCGCCGTTTTCAAGAGCACTTGTACCTGTTGTTAAGAATGCAGTAAATGTAATAGCATTTTGACGACTAGATGTTAAGTTAACTGTCTTGGCAAAACCAGAACCTGCATCCATTGTAATAACTGGACCGCTTACAGCACCAGCGTTTGGCCATGTTAAGTTGACCGCTCCGCCAACAATGGATGTTACGTATGTAGCACTTGCACTAATACCGGTGCCGGTGACTTTCATGCCTACATAGATTCCAGTAGTAATTGCTGGGTAAATTACATTAGTTCCTGATGTTCCGGTAGTTACTGAAACAACAGAAGATGCTGTAGTAAGTGTCATCGTTGGAGCAGATAAATAACCAGAGCCTGGATTGGTAATAGTAATTGCAGTAACTTTACCTGCTGCACCACTCGGTGCTCCTAGGCCAGGTGCTCCCACACTTGCAGTACCAGTAGCAAGAATGCCGCCAGTGATATTAGGTGCGCTAAATGTAATCGATATACCTTGCGAGTAAGACACTGTTCCACTATTTGAGATGCTTACTGACCCAACTCCTTCACCGCCTACACCAGTAGACCCACCTACTGCATGATTTTGAAACGGTGTGATTGTATTTGCAAAAAATTTCTTCTTAATTGGACGTCCCATTTTGTTTCTCCTTTAAAATAAACTAGTAGAATCTATCTACTACGCGGTTGGATTTCCGCATAAACTCTAACCTAAGAGTGAACATTACTATTTATATAATGGTCAACAAAAAACCCGCCGAAGCGGGTTTTTGGTTTGTATAAAACAATAGATTACTTGAAACTTACGTTTGCAGAAGTAATACGTACTTTACCTAAGTAGTCAGCAGCGTTACCTAGAGAAGAAGCAGTGTTGCTTAACTCTACGTAGCCGTAACGTGTTAGGAAGCCAACTACTGGCTCGAATGTTGCTGGATCTAGAACAACACCAGAACTCATTAGAGGAATGTATGGGCAATAGAACGCAGCAGCATCTGCTTCGCTTGTACCTTTGTATCCAACTAGGATCTGATTGTCATCATCGCTATCGCTCTTATAAGCGTCAACATAGATACGCATAGCGCCATTCAATGTACCAACAAACTTGGTGTTTGTAGGTGCTTCAAATGTACCTTCTGTTGTACGAGCGAATGCGCTGGTAGTAGCAGATTGTAGAATTGTCAATGCTTGGTTAGAAATAACAGCCCAGTTAGCAGAACCACGACGTGTACGTTGAGCAATCAAGTTGCTTACGCGGTTGATCTGGATCGCTAGAGCAGCGTGCTCGTCACCAACGAATGTTGCTGTACCGGAAACTAGAGCCTGGTCATATGTTTCTTCAATAGAAGCCAATGAACGTAGACTTGCTAGAATCTCTTGGTCGATTTCAGCAGTGATTTCTTGTGCTAGAGCAGCCATGA
>JAUKPQ010027937.1:0-40998 GCA_032273045.1 Chloridella minuta
ACGCTGTTGACACTTACTACTTTGGCATTCAACTCAATAGCTTGAGAGATTGACAAAGTCTGGTTAATTACTTGGTTGAACGGGTCAGCAACTGCATACGTACCAAGTACAAGATTACTTAAGTAGCTACTTTCTGACCCGATCTGACCTGTGAAGGCCATATGTTAGCCCTCCCAGTATGCGAAGAAGTCCACCAGTCTATTTGGAGTGACACCTGCATTTTGATTCAAAATCAACGCCACATTATTGGGCGTTAGTTGTTCGTTACGTGTGCATTGGTACAGCGTAATCCAGTAGACACCATCCATAGAGAAACGGAAATACCAGTTGGTATTGTCGTCTTCAATTTGGAGATAGACAAGATCCGGTAACCAAACAGCCTTGTTAGCAGGGGTGCCGTAATAACTGTTGTAAGAGTTGTAATCCTCTAACAATATTGCTTGGTAGATGCTGATAGCACCAAAGTCTAACATTCGAAGTTTGCCAGAACTTGTACTATATAATCCTATACCGCACAAGTGCCAGTGTACTTGAATTGTGAATGCCCTCACAATTGTATTCAACTTGTACGGCGGTGACGGTAACGCTTTGTGATAGAAGGCTACAGAAGTCCCACCTGAATTAGTTGAACGTACATTAACGACACCGTTTCGAGGTGTCCAAGTTGTGCTAGTTAGATTAACACCTGTCCACGTTGACAAGTCAATCTGCCTTGACGCAGGTACATAAATGGGATTTGTTAATTCCCAATTTCCATTATGGTAGGTGTACTCATAGAGGGAGTCTGTATCAGACCAAACTGCACCTTCTTCAGGCGTTGTTGGCCGAGAAGATAGTGCGTCATACTGAAACTGTTCACCTAAAAGAGTGTCAAGACTATTCTTTGTTACAATTGACGTAACAGTCGCACCACTACCATGACTGACAGCCGTGGTACTTTCTTGGCCACGCACTACTGTGAAAGTAGTCCCAGAAACGCCAGTGACTTTCATAATCTCACTGTCAATGATGATTCTGAAAGTTCCTGTCGTTGGGAATGTACTTGCACTTGTCACACTCAACGTGGTAGCACTATTGGTGATACTTGATACCAGCGTGCTGATTGGAGCATTGGCAAGTTTTTCCATTACTCCTCCCAGTAGCCGAAGAAGTCAACCAAACGATCAACGCCAAAGCCACTACCACCGTTGATCGTAAAGGCGACTTTGTCGGCTGTCAAAAATTCATTGCGTGCACATTGGTATGCAAGAATCCAGTTCACACCATCCATTGAGTATCTGAAATACCAGTTAGTATTGTCGTCTTCAATCTGGAAGCGAACAATATCTGGCAAGTAGATAAATTTCACATAGGGCGAAGACCCACTATAACTGTTATAGGCATTATAATCTTCAACAGTTACAGCTTGTCCGCCACCTGTTGTATTTGTTTGAAACAGTCGAAGCTTGCCACTGCCAGTGGCATACAACGATAGACCCACGTTAAAGTAGGTGATGTTCCAGTTCAGAATACGAATTGACGTATTCAGTTTGTATGGTGCGGCTGGCAAACTCTTGTAATAGAACTTAACACTTGGACCACTGGTGTCAGTACTGCGAGCGTTAAGAACACCTTCGCGGACGTTCCACGAACTGCTAGTTAGATTAGATCCTGTCCACGCGGACAAATCAATCTTGTTCGCCGCAGGGATGAAAACCGGGAACTTCAAGTTCCAAGCACCACCACTGTAGATGTATTGGTACATCGAGTCAGTGTCACACCAAATTGTTCCTTCTCGCGGAGCAGATGGCCTAGCAGACAGTAATCCAGATTGAAACTGTTCACCAAGTAAGGCTTCGACGCCTGCCTTAGTTAATACAGCAGCGACCGAGACGCCTGAGCTATGAGAAACAGCAGTCGTGCCTTCTTGTCCGCGAACAATCGTCAGCGTTGTTCCAGAAACGCCAGTAACTTTCATAATCTCGCTTTCTACGAGAATACGAAAGTTACCGGCACTCGGAAAGTTAGTAGCACTCGTCAAACTAAGCGTAGTAGCACTGTTAGTGATGCTACTGGCAAGAGTTGTGACGGCTGCGTTACTCAACTGTTCCACTTACAGCCGCCTTTTCTTCCTTAGCTTGTTTGGCAGGGTCAGTCGCGAGGTCAGGAACTCCTCGGGCTGCTGGATTATTTAATCCACCTTGAGTACCCGGTTGTTGTCCCGGCGGAGTTTGTGCTTTCTGGATACGAGCGATTCGAGCAGCATGGTCAATCCGAGCTTGCTCAACTTCTGCCGCGTCGTAGCCGCGAGCAATCGAAGCCGTCTGTTCACTAACTAATCCGTTAGTGAGATCCTTGGTAATGGCCTCAGGATCGGAACTGATGTACTTAGCGGCGTCAATTTCTTCTTCGATGAGGTCCATCTCGTCGGACGGCGTGTAATGACCAACCATCGTGCAAGCAATACGTTTGGCAATTGCCTTTTGGTACGTAATACTGGGCACTTTGGTCATCAAATCAGAGTCAGCTTTCGCTTCATCTCGACGTTCAGAGTCAGACTTCAGCGAGTAGTTGCGGGGATAGTTGACCGTAGGCTCATCGCTGCCAGCACCATCGTACATGGTCCAGATCTCAGCGATCTCTCGCTCAGCGTTTTCAAGAACCATTCCAATCGCTGCCAAGCCGGACTCAAGCGACCTTTGGTCCATGTTTTTGGACTCTGCGGAGGCGAATTTGGGTGCGGCGTTGGACAGCGTCAGATTCAGCAGGTGCCGAATTTCCGTTTTCATCTGTTCCTGCTTCTGCATTGATGCTAGAAGAGGTTCCGTGCTCGGATGGATGAAATCTGGTCTATCTAATCCTCGCGGATAGCGTCGGCCGTTGGACGGTCCAACCGTAATGTTCTGGACAGCCTCACCATTCTCATCAGCTTCGATCCGAGCATGCATGTTTTCCATGTTCTGATCGAATTGTTCTGTGTAGAACGGGAAGTTTGCTTGCAAAAGATAGGCCATGTCGCTACTTTGCAAGTTCATCAGTGCGATTTGATAATCGCAAATGTCTTCCATGAAAGATTTGTTAAGCTCGATTACGACGAAGGGGATTCGTGTGAATCCCTCAAGGAAGAAATCAGGCTTGAGATTCGGATACTGCTCTTTGCTGACCGGCTGAGGGTTGGTCACAAGGTAGATTTCAACTCCACCCGGCACCAAACGATAAAATCGGTAGCGTGTGACGGATTTTGACGGTGCCAGACCGCTTTCATCCTGTTGCGGGCAGCAATATTCTCTCACAAGAAGTGAGGTCATATCGTCGTTCCAGCAAAGAATGTCTTCAGCGTAGTAGCAAGTCAAAAACGGTCGCACTCCAACAGCGTCGGCCAGTGTAGGACCAACAGCGGCAGGAGCGTCAATGTAGATGCCAACTTTGCCGGTCACGAGCAGTTGCGGAAGGACAGTTTGGCCAATAAAATAGTTCATGCTATTCGATTCGCCGTCAACACCGTCTTCCATGGCTTCGCCATAGCTTTCAGGACCACCTTCACGGACGATATCAGACATCCGTTGATAGATGCTGTTCTTGATGTCGTCGATTGCTGCACCAGCAAAGCGTGGGCAGTAGGTGATCTCTTTGCGGCAGGCAAATTCGTTTGTGTCTTCCCTGCGGCTATACTTTTTCAAGTAGGCGTTGATGAACTCACGACCACCGTTATAAGCACGCTGCCAGCGAGTATAATTCTTCGCGTTGGCAATGTGTTGGTGATGGCGTCGTGACCAATTCAAGATCATGATTAAGAAATCTTTCTTTAGTTAGAGATTGATCTTCACAGATTCAGTTTGGCCGGTGCCAAGTGCGAAAGGTAATGCGATTTCGGCATAGTTTTGAGCGTGACCGTAGTGATCATCCTTGCTAGTGCCTGTCTCATACCGTGCAACAGCATTGCCCAACTTATCTTTTGAATAGATCTTAACTTGAGCCTTCAAGTGCTCTCGATATTCCATATCAATGTCGAATGGGAGAATCAGACCGTCTTTACCCTTGTGAAAACGTCCAATTGTCATGTCCAACCAGCTTGTGCGGTCCACGTTAATGGCTTGGTCCTGTTCAGGACTCGGAACAATCTGGCGACTACTTAATCCATTCGCATAGAAGCACATTTTGGCACGGCCATAGTGCTTCTGGACAAATTGATAGCTCATACGGCGTTCAGGTTGAGCGTCAATAACGGTATACATGACACCATACTGAGCAATCAGCTTGTCAAGTTCCTCGAAAGAAGCAACCTTATGTAATCCGACGACCTTAGCAACAGCTTTGCTGTTAGGGTCGGTGTACATATTGCCGCCAGTTTCGAAATTCTTCTTTGGGAAGTTCCATTCGATGATGCAGGCGTGGTTCCATTTACCCACGTCAACACCCATCGTCATGATTCTGCCGTGGTGTTTGTAGTATCCGTCCAAGTGTAGTCGATGCCCACCAATACAATTATTGATGTCATCTTCCGTCACACGGGCACCACGAACAACGTGCGGCTTACCCATTTTAGAATTATAAAATTCTTGCTCTTCAGCTTGGTCCGTCAAGGACTTCAGGAACTGAGCAGCAATAGCACCGGGCTTGACAGCGGGTGAATACAACTGATTGATGTAAAAACCACGCACTGACGTTTTCGATGCTGCTACTTTCGGGACCCAGATGCCAGACTGGAGATACTGTTGCTTGGTCTCGTGAGGGAGAACAGCTTTGCATTCTCGACAGATCAAATGGCTCTTCGCAATTTCTGGGTCGTTTGGATCTTGTCCGACCACGATCAGGGACTCAGGGAAGTCCAGATTAATTAATCGTGAGCAGGAGGGACAGTTAAAGAAGAATTCCTCTTGCGTGGAACCTTTGAAGAAAGCATTAATCCCTTCACCTTCTTGCGTCGGTGTGCTAATCTTCCAGTCTTGGCGTTCAATCTGGCCAGACTGACGTTCCAGTGCAAGAGGAATACTCCGCTTGTCCATTTCGTCCAATTCGTCCATAACAAGGAAACCAGCAGGCAACGACTTCAAACCTGATCGCGACCGCGAACCACGAATGTACAGGTTAACCGCACCAGCTCGTTTGTGACCCGTGTTCTGGACATCATTGAACAGTTTTGCCAGATACGGCGAGAGTTCCAAGGCAGGTCCGAATCGGCCTGCGGAAAAGTCTGTCGCATCAGGTGTCTTGGCAGGGAGTACATAAAGACAGTCACGGCGAAGAATGTCGATGTTGTAGAACGTCAAGTTCAGCATCGTTTCGCTGTAACCCATCTGTGCAGACTTCTGACCGACGTTGGAATCGGCCTTACTGTCGTGCATTTCTTTCAACCACGGGTGATGCTTGAAGCTCCAAGGTCCGGGAATTGGTGCACCCATCATTCGGTTGGCTTCAGCCCACTTCGATGCTGTATCAATGGCTTTCTTGCGTAAGCCTGTGCTAATGCGTTGGATTAAGAAATCAGCCATTGATACAGCCATTGGACACCACTTATTCAGGGACGGGGATCGGCGGGATGGCAGCCACAGCGGCGGCCAGCGCTTCGGAGGCGGTCTTGAGGTCTTCGGTCACTTGCGTGATCGGAGCCAGTTGGGCAGCGGTTGCACCATTTGCCAGAGCAGCGGCAACGGCAGTGGCGACACGGTCATTGATGCCAGCGATCAGCACAATGGCTGACTTTTCGGCGTCAATGGCAAGCTTCACTTGCTCTTCGAGGGCTTTCAGGATTTCCATCTGGTAGCTCCAAACGTATGGCGGTGGTGGTGCAGACTTGTTCACAGCCGCCATAGCAGCGAGCAAATCTGTTCTGGAACGGCCAAGTGATTTCGTCAGCAGCCGAAGCCGTAGAGGAACTTCACCGGGCAGTAGTCGGAGCAAATAGTCAAGGAACATCGTGGATAGCTGTCCTCTCATGCAAGGAACCAACTTGAGCAACGACATTTAGAATGCTGGTCGAGATTTCGTCCAGTTCGTCACTGTCCTTGATCTTCTCACCGATGATCTTGACGATGGAGTCGCAAAGAATGACAACAGTACTCTTGTCGATCATTGCACCGGTCTTTTCTTCCAGCTTGTGGCAGGAGACGACCAGTTTTTCGATCTGTGTGACAAGAGTGCTGATTCGATCACTTTGGATTAACAAATCCGTTGCATCTTCGCAGCGTTCAATGACACTTTCAAGCATCAGTCGCACGATGCCGATTTCTTCTCTGAGACTCTTGATCTCAGGGTTATCAGCAAATTGATTGACGCGGGCACGAAACTTGGTGAGGTTGTAGTTTCGAGTACGTTCAACATTCTGATTTGCCAATTGCTTGTTGGCACCGTGCCGTGGGCAGTAATCAGTGCCATCAACCGCTACATAGCGACAGGCGGAGCCATCAGCGGTTCCCTGTGACTTGCAGAGTCTCTCGATTGGAGTAGCTTCAGTTGCGTGTTCGAACTGCATACTCGCGTCCTTTCGAGAGTGGGGTGACAGTTGGATTTGTTAATACCAAATCGTAGAGGTTAGGTGTGCTACAGTTAAGCACATCCGTTATGTTGTAAGTGGTCCCATCAATAGAGAACCAAAGATTGGGTGCTAGCTGCAACAAGCCAGTGACGAGATGGAAGGATAATTCCTTACCATCCACGTCACTGGCAACGAGGGATACCTTCACAGTTTTTGAACCGGCAGGGACATTCTCACGCAGCCGCACCGACATTTTGATGTCAGCGGGTGGCATTGTGGTGACCTTTTAGTGAGGAACCGGAGCGGGAGCCGGACCCGGCTTCGGTAGATTGTCGATCACCTGCTTGGCGATGGACAGAAGCAGCTCGATGAGTGTGACCCACGGGAACACGGCACCGACGAGTTGATTCGGAGCGCCAATCGTGATGTTCATCACGTAGCCTTGCACAGTGTAGACAGACTGGGCAAAGACTTGCAGGGTGTGTTTGTCAGACAACGAGGAGGGATTGATGACACCCTTCAGGATGTTCGTTGCCGCTTCCTGCGGGAAGTCAGTAGGATAACCAGTTAGCGACATTTGAAGATCACCTTGGTCCTTTTGGGAAAGAGGAAGCATGGGAACCTTTGGATTATAAAATCCTTAGGAGACTGGGCGATTAAGAGCCGCAACCACCGCGAACGACTTTCAGCTTGCTGAAGGCAGCCTTCAGCTTCGCGAAAGGCACCCAACGCTCACCGGACGTTGGGCCGAGTTGAAGCTTGCCAGACGAAGAACAACTTCCGGTAGCACAGGCTCCCTTGGAACAGGAACCGGTAGTGCAGGTGCCAGAAGCACAGACTCCGTTAGGACAATCGTTCGCGGTGGTGCTTTGAACGGCCACTCGGCGACAGGTGTTACCGTCGCAGATGGTGGTGTAAGTCACTTTGGCCGGAGCCAAGGTCTGCGTCTTCACGTCGTACAACTTGATCTGCTCCTTCACCGAGTCGGCTTTGGCAGTCAGGGACAGGGCGAAGAGTACAGTCAGAGTGAGGATGAGTTTCATCAGAGATAGCCTTTCAAATAAGATTTGATAATCCGTTCCCGCACCAGACAGGGTAGTCGGATGCAGGTGTCGGGAAGGGATATCAAAAGTTGTAGTAGCCGAGCGCGTCAGCGGCTTCGTAACCCATGAAGTCGGCAGGAGCGTAGGAATCCTTACGACGCAACATGCTAGTGGTCACGGTGTCTTGGACCCAGAAGGTGTTGTCGGGTTGCTCAAAGGCCTTCGGTCCGGTAGGGCTTTGTTGGCCCCAGCTTTGGGTGCAGAGCAGACCCGGACGGTCCCACCGTACTCCAGCGAAGTACATACAGTGAGGCCAAGGCATGACGGACGTTCGACAGAAACCATCAGAGTCTCGCGTTTGAGAGAAACCCTGAGTAGAACAGACTGCGACGGCTTTACCGAGGTAGATCATCGCAGCCGCTTCTTCAAAGGTCGTCACCATGACGACTTCCTTGAAGTAGTGCTTTTGACCGACAGGTTCGAGCGAGTCAGGAACGCCGTTGGCGCCCCAATCCTTGGCTCTGGAGCCTGAATATGTGAGCAGAGCATTGTCTTTGGCAGCATCGGCAAGGGCCTTGCGGCTCGGGGCACCGTATTTCTTAACCGATTCAGCAGCCCAAGCTCCAACCGACCCGTCAGAACGGGAACCGCGTTGGCCACCAATCTCGACTCGGGAAGAGCCGTAGATGTATTCGCGACAGGTCTCTTGGAATTCCCAAGGCTTCTTACCGATCACGATGGCAGCAGCTTGTGACAGGTCAGTCACCCCGCTCCAACCCCAAGACACGCAATCGCCAATAGCTTGCGGGCCGGCGTTAACATCTTGTCCGCCGTTATTAGGCAGCGAGCGGAACATGTCGGCCAAGACGACAGTCTTTTTGTCTTTGAGCAGATCTTCGATGGACCGGAGACCGTTGTCGTCCAAGACTTCCTGAACTGACTTGTACATGTAGCCACTTGTCAGTAGCTGCACTTGTTCGGGCTGATCGAGCCACCCACACAGGGCGTCCACATCGGGGTATGGCTCATCTACTATGTCGTGTGACATATCGTCCTCAATCAGGGTGTGCGTGTATTGCACTGTGAGTGTTGTGAAACAAGGGACTCTTGGTGCGGGATCGGCGTTGTTTGTTACAGACTCTTGAGGGCAGAGAGCAGATTACCTAATACTTTGGAGGCGGTAGCTTTGTCCCACGGTGCGGTCGGCGGCAGTTCCGTGAGAAGAATTTTAGCAATCTCGGACCGCAAAAGTTTGATATCGTCAGCACCAAGCTCCTTGACGGCAGCAGCCACAAGGACAGACTTCAGCTTGTCAGCCGAGTTAATGGAGTCGTCATCGACGGCTGCGGAGAGGGACGCAAAGATATTAACTAATTTCGATAAGGCTTCAGCGTTTGGTGATACCAGATAAGCAGCTTTCAGTTGTTCAGCATACGGACTGGCGGGACCGGGTGTGGGGTCAGGCTTGGGCTTAGGCTTCGGCTTATCCGGATCGGGCTTGGCAGGAGTCTGGTCCAAGATAATGGTGAGGACAATCAGTTTGCCCTTCGAGTCCGCAGCAGTGGAGGTTCCAGCAAGAGTGAACAGGAAGACTTTTTCTTCCTTGGACTGGATGGCCAAGATAGCCGATCCGTCAAACTTGGTCAGGACTTCCCAGTTATCGTTGGCGGGATAGCATCCGAGGACAGCGGTGCTTTTGTCGATGCTCGACAGTTCGGGAACAGGGATGCGAACCCAGTCTCCCGGAGCAGCTTTGACGACCTTTTGAACCGGTGCTCCCTGCGAGTGTGCCAGATTTTCAAATCCGAAAAACAGGGCAGCCGCGAGGGCGCAAATTGATATCGCTTTTTGAAACATTTTTGATATCCTGACAGGGTTTGGCATAAAGAGGGCATCGCTCTACCTATAATGATAGGCAAAGACTGAAATCAGGAACAGAGAATTTAAAATTTTTTGATATCGTTTCACAAACGCGAATGATATCATGCTGTGGTATTTTTCTGAGGGCTTAGCCGCGAGTGCGTATTCCCGTACCTGTATTCGCGTACCTGTATTCGCGGATGCTTAGCCGCGAGAGATCCACCGCGAGAGTGGATTTCTAAATCCTGCTGCAGGCATCTATTTATGCACTTTGAGTGTGAGTGAAACTGGAGACTCTTGGTGCGGGAATAGCGATCGGCGATCCGGGTTAGAAAAATTTAGAAATTTTCTTTTGTAAATTTTCGGAAATTTTCTTTTGTAAATTTTTGGAAATTTTCTTTTTCAATTTTCAGAAGTGTTTCGAAAAATTTTCGAGAAGTCGCTGTCGAAGTAGCCCACCCACATTCAAACATTCGTCCCTAAATTAGATTGTCCATTTTACCCACCCGTCCCACCTTTCCTATCTTACCATACTTATCTATCTTACCTATCCTACTTATCTTACCTATCTTAACTATCTCGCCTATCTTATCATACTTACCTATCTTACCATGCTTACCTATCCTACGCATCTTAACTATCTCGCCTATCATACGTATCCTACCTATCTTACCATGCTTACCTATCTTCACTATCCTACCTATTCAACCTATCTTAACATACACTACTAGGTGATGTATGATATACATTCCTTACTAAGTAAGTGATCTATCGTGAGAGCGTAAAAGAATTGAGGCCGTAGCCTCATTCTTTAAATTGAGATCAGACCATAATCATTTTGAGGCCCGAGTTAAATTCCGCTGTGGCCTTAATTACGTGGCCATCAAACATTTGAGCTATCACCACACAATTGAGATTCGGCACGAATAATTGAGATTGGAACGGAAGGGATTTGAGGCAAGGCATGAATTCAACCTTGGATTCAAGGCGGGCCACAATTTGATTCAGGTCACACATGAAACTTCTCCGGTTTGGGAATCCTCGCGCGCGCATGCGCTCACGGGAAAAGATACGACAAAACAGGGGAGAGTCAAATTATTTTTTCGCAGGAATTATTCAGGCACTACCTGAATTGAGATCGGGGAGGATAATTGAGATGCACAGGTATCATACTGATGATTGTACGATCAATTCTAGGGCCTCTAAAACGCTCTACAATCGACGCAAAAACAGGGTAGGGGAATCACCCTAGGCGGGCGGAGATCGTCGATTCTAGACGATGCGTTTTAAGGGGTCTAATCGCGCGCCAGAGCGCCGATTCTCAATAAAGGGCACTTCAGGCCGCCTTATTGAGATCGACTGTCTACGGGCCTTATACGCGTTTGAGGTGAGACAAAATAAATTATTTTTTGGCCTCAACTCCGCCCGCATGTCCGATATTCAAGCGGTTGCACGAATGAATTCTAAGGGGCCTAGCGTGCGATTTGAGCCAGTTTGTCGCTTTCCCGATAGTTCTATCGTCCGCGATGTTTTCCGGCCTCTGGCGCGATGCTAGGGGCCTTAGAATTGATTCTAGGATGCGTCCCGTTGGCGTGCGAAGGCGGGCGCGGGCGCGGGCGCGGGCGCGGGCGCGGGCGCGGGCGCGGGCGCGGGCGCGCACGTAGCAAAGCCCGTGCCATTCGATTATTTTTTGGCGTGAATTTTGAGGCCACAGTCGCAAAAGAGAGCTGGCGGGCGGATATCCTGAATTTTCAGGCGGAGGCTCAATTATGAGAAAAGAAAGTGGCAAAATAAATTTTGAACGGCACGCGATTTTTTGTTGACTTTCCCCGGAGTCACTCTAAGATGATTGCACGGGGAGAGAACTCCCCGGATCGGTCGATCTTTGAAAATTTGATGCGGGACGTGAAAACGGGATTTTTAAATTTTCCCGGTTGACTCTCCCCGCATGCGTCCTAAGATGATTGCACGGGAAGAAAATTCCCGGATCGGTCGATCTTTGAAAACGCATGCGGGACACGGTTCAACCGGAAAAGATTTTTAAATTTTCCTCTTGACTCTCCCCGCATCTCTTCTAAGATTGTCCATGTGAAGGGCAGTTAGGGAATTACCAGAACGGAACGGAAACGTCAACCCGCGTCACGGGATTCTCAGCCTTCACTAAAACGTCGGTCGATCTTTGACAACTCGAAACTCACATACCCGCACAACGGGCGGCCAGTGCCGAAACGCACCGCCGATTATCACATCTTATGTGAGGTAGAAACTAGACTAGGGCACTTGGAAAGTGGCTCCGATAGTCAAGATTTCTTAATCCTGAAAATTTAACCCTTTCCGAGTGTACCACATGCTAAGAATTGATAACCTAGACAAACGAATTGCCGATAAGCTTATCTATATGGTAGGTAAGACGCATCGGAAGTATAAGCATCTTGAACATGATAAGGCTGATTTGTTAGCTATCACCAAGTTGCTTGGTTATCTTGGTTCGGTGTCATTCGGCATCGACTTGCCGGATGATGATTTGTTAAGTGAAGATGAGTGTTCAGCCTTGAACAGTTATTACTCTGATAAGTGTAAGCCCTTATCAACCTTATGTAGCCAGTATGCTACATTCACCCAACTGTTAGAACGTCTGTTGTTCTTCAAAGATTGATCGTCCTGAGCCACTTTCCAAGTGCCCTAGTCAACCTAGAATTGTGTGTTGGTGTGGATGCCCCGCATCCTACCAATGGTCCTAGACTCCCGATAAGTGAGGATTAATAAATTTGCATTCCGCAAATGGCCTCACTCACCGTAGTTCGTCTAGGCCACAACCTTGAAAGGGTTGCTACAATGTCCGATTTGAACAATGTCGAAGGTACCGAAGCCAAGGTCATCGTGGAAAATGGCGGTGTGGCGCCGAAGTCGAAGCTCCAACGAGTTTCGATCAAGCTCATTCGCCCGAATCCCGAAAACGACCGCTTCATGCCGGGCAACAAAGTGGCAGGCATGGAAATGCCGGACACTCTGAATCTCGGCATCATGAAGATGGTGATCTTGGGCGAAACGGCCACCAAGCGTGCCGGGCAAATGCCTGAACCGCTCCACATCGAAGCGTTCCACAATGTCGATGCCGATGGGAAGCGCAAGCTTTCCCACTACATCGCCCATCGTGGGAACCGCCGATGCTTGGCCGGTCTCGAACTGTACAATGATCCGAACACGCCTCAAAATGTGATCGCTGAGTTGGAAACGGTCGAAGCCTACGTGTACGAGAACCTGAGCCAAGCGTATCGGGATTCCTTAATCCACGATAAAATGTCTCAGGGCTTGCGTCGGTCGGAACTGCTCGCGTTGGCTTGGAGACACCAAGACAACGGCTTGACGTTCTCTGAAATCGCCATGAAAATGGCTCCGCTGCTCGCCAACTACACCGCCCAAGGTCAGCAAAAATGGGCGCAGATCAGCCAGAAGACCGACGTTGCCGCTCGCAAGAAAGAAATCCTCACGTGGCTCAAAGGCACGTTGGATATGAAAATCCTCGCGGCGGGCAACTTGGGTGATCGCGTCCGTCGGGCTTACATGGTGACGGAACTGCGCAACGATGCTCTGATTCCGGTCGATGGTCAACAGCCTGAGTTCAGCATCCGACAAAATCGTATGAATGAACTCAAGCAACTCAAGGCCGATGAAAAGGACGTGTGGACCACGGAAAATGGTTCCCCGCTCTTCAATGCCAAGATCGACCAATACCATGCCGAAGATTACCCAATCCTTGACCAAGACGGCAATGCCGTCAAGCCGGTTCAGGAAGACCTGACCAAGCGTTCGGTCAAGGACATCAGCGAGTTTCAGACGGCCCGTGCCAAATCCGCATCGGTCAAAGCAGCGTTGGAGTATGCCAAGGGTGGCGCTCCTGCCAACTTCGCCGATCTGGATGCCCGTGCGTTCCTGAACGAGAAAGTCGTCAATGCCCTTGTCGGGTATTGCGACTGGCTGCCTCTGGATCTCAAATCCTTGGCTCAGCGGATCAAGGATGGTCTCTCGCCTGCCGAAATCGTCGGCTGGATCGAGACGTTCGTTCCGGCCGATAAAATCCGGCCTATCTAATGTGATGTGACAGGATTTCTAAATCCTGTCTTGTTGATGTCCCAAGCAGATAATGCTTGGGCATCCACACAAACACACCTTCTAGGAGATTCAAATGGCGACTGTTGTTTGCGAAAATGTCAACTATCACCAAATGTTTGAATGCCAGCGTTGTGATTCGACTTTCACCGTTTACGGTGATCGGGAAATCCAATGGTGCCCTTCATGTGGTGTGAAGTTTGATGTGTTCGCCCTTACACTTCCGAAAGACCGCAAGGAATACCGGAACATGGAATCCTACGTTAGGATTCAGGCTCAGGTTGTGGCGGTGTACCCTGATTGGGACAATGAAGAAAAAATGGGTGAACACATCATCGACAGTGTAAATGTCTATGATGATGACACCCGTAAATTGTTCATGTGTAGGCTTAAAGAAGCCCGTAAGCATGAAAGTTATTACGGCACACCCGGAAAAGTTACCATCAAACACAAGTTTGTGGTAATCACCAACACATGATTTGAGCCAATGGTGGCGGATTTCAAAATCCAGCCGGTTCGATTCCGGCCTTGTCAATGTCCAACACACAATTATCTGGAGTATGAAATGACTGAGTTCGATTCTCTTTTCCCAATGTCTTACGAACAGTGTGAACAGGCGATCAAATCCTTGTGTCCCGATAGCCCAGAACTGCGTGCGGCTCTTGAAGAGTTGTACAATAGTTCTGAGCACGTTGTGGTACGCGGAAATCGCCGTACCCGGATTCAAATGCCGGTTCAAACGCCCAAGATCAGCAAGTTGGCGGCGACCAACAATGACCAGATTTTAAAATTGGTCAAACGCATCAAGTTCAATGGCCCTAAGAAACGACAAAACACCCGCTTCGCGGGTCAAGAATCACGCATCGAAGGCTTCCCTAAATGCGTAGATCTCTGATGCGTGATTCTTGACCCGCGAAGCGGGTGTTTTGTTCTGCGGTTTGGAGCTAGGGCCGGTTCGAATCCGGCACCGCTTTTCCCGACGCACAATTCTAGGTGCTGAAATTTCAAAATCCTGTGGTTCCATCCTAACTTTGGAGGACTCACAAATGCTTATCACTCCCGGATTTATCATTCTAATGGTCGTTTTCGGCTGTTTGAAGCTCCTAGACCTGATATTTGGCAATCACCGTTAAAATGCTGACTTTTATTGTAAAATAAATTTCCCCTAGGTTTGCACAATGCACTTCCTAGTGGTGCCCGGTGCGCGGTCGGCGCACAGATTTCTTGATAAACCACAGGCACTTTTGAAACGCTCTAAATAATCGAAATTTTAAAAAAAATTGAGGTATAGACGTGAATTCTGAAATGCTCTTAAAAATGTGGTCTGAAAAATTGCCTTCAATGCCAGCAAATGACAGGAAGGTCAGGTTAGGCTACGTGATTTTGTACCTCGAATTGAGAGTGTACCGCCAACAATCGCCGACAAATACGTCCCATTGGCTCTAATGCCATCTTTTCACAATCGCCGATCCCGCCAGCATATTAGGGCATAGGGTAAATCCGTGCCCGCATCTCACATCTAGGCCACTTCTGGCCAATATTTTAAAATCCTAGCTATCGACTCCCGCCCAACGGTTCAGGACACGTCTCAAATGTATCCTATGTTCTGATTGTCGTACGACATTAGATCAGTATTTTCAAATCCACCTCCCCGATCTCAGTTCTCCGCCTTCGGCCACTAACCCACATCTAGGCAAAAACAGCTCAAAACAGCTCAAATGACCCATTTCAGGCATGATATCGCATTCTGCACGTGAAACGATATCAACAGGCCAAATCCAATCTTTAACAGTTTACTACCTTATTAAAGAAATGCGGCTCCAGCAAAACAGTACAGTCTTAACTACTCTTTGATTTAATATCTCTCTTTACTCTGAAAGATATTTCAAATAAATAAAATATATATATAAAGAAAGAGGATTTTGGCCAAGGTAAAGAATGCCGTAAGCTCGCCAGAGGCCCGCTACGGCACTCGCGGCACGGGACGCATCAATACCCGCCCGCGTGCCGATCCTCGCTCTACGGGCCTCACAGAGCCAGCAAATGGCATCCTAGCGTACTCAGTCGCGGGCGAGCCGTCAGGACCACCAAATGATATCGGTATTCCATCCTCAAATGATATCAGAATAACTATTAATAAATGGTAAATAAAGTAGTAATTGAGGCCACACAATAATATCAAATCACAACGTCAAATGATATCAATGTGTGGTATTTATAAATCTCCTAATATGCCTACAGAAATTTGGCTTCGGCCATCACATATCACGCTGGCGGAGTCCTGTGATGGCCGAATGGCGTTCAAAATCGCAAGCACTGAACATATCCGCCCTTAATCAATGATGCCTCCGTCATCTGCCTGTACGTGATGACTGGTAAAGAACCATAGATCGACGTTGTCAAATCCCGCACCATGTCTACCCTATCGGATGTAATCACACCCCGAGACAATGCCCACTTTACCGGGTAGACGATATGCTCCAATGGTGACGGGTGCCAACGCCAATCGCTGATCGGCACAGTGGGTTCTCGTAGCCTTCTACCCAAATCCCAGTCGTCTGTCCAGCTAAATGGTTTCCCGTCAGGTCCGTTCCGGTAACTAATGCGTGCACATCGAGCACTCGACACCATGGATTTAGAAATCCAGTTCTCGCCAGTCCCTTCACCATCGGCTAAATAGGGGAAATGTGCACCATCCCCACCCGTCGCCTTGCCAAAATCCAGCTTGTTCATCACTGCATTTACTCTTTGCGACAGTAAATCGAAATGGCGTTCGGCATCTTTATGCTTCCGTTGCCATAACAAATCGTTCCACCACCCCGTATGTGTAGTCAATACGACGGTAATGTAGCTAAAAGGCTCCAGATACCTGTTCAGAATGCTCTTATGGACACCCCTCGCCGATAGCTCTCGACATTTTTGGATTACAAAATCCCTCATCTCTCGTACAACGGCATCCCCTTCCTCTGCCGTGACCGCTGCCAACTCACCCGCCTGCATACCCGGACCCGAACGTCCCCAGTACTCAAGCGGGTAAAACGTGTTTTCCTCCAAGTTTTGCACTGTCACATTGAAAGGAATCGCACGACTGCTTGCTGAATTGATAGACTTGTTCCGATGCGTCATCAGTTCTGCGTGAATCGACCGTGGATACGTCAATTCCATCGACAAGACACCTAATGCTCTCTCCGGGTATATAGGCGTATAGGCTAACAACTTAGCCTTAATGCCCGATCCCCGATCTTTATCGCTGATCATGAGCCGTCCACCCTTGTACTTTAACTGGTTTGAAAGAAGCCGTGACCGTTGCCTTACAAAATCCACCACGCATGAATTTCATTTCAACGAACGGCCCACCGTCCTCCACATACCGAAGGACAATGACGAACTCCCAAGTCGACTTCTCCGGCACCAAAACGGCACCCTCTTTGTCATAGATGTTCTGGATTAAGTAAGCCCCGCTGTAAATATCCGTATCCGGGTCCGGAAATCCACACATCTTGCCCTTAAATTGGAACAAGTCGGCTGGATCGAGCTGATCTCCCCAGCCTACAACCCTACCTTGCGACATCGACAGCCTCCTTAATGGTCTTCTCAGATGCCGCTTCCGGTGTTCGCTGATCGACCTTCCCGTCACCGAATAACCGACCAGCAACGGTCCAAGCGGGCATCGAAGTTTTCTTAATCTTAATTACCGTCACTTCCTGCGTGCCCAAAACAAACCGGAGTAAGCAACAGCCTTCTGTTGGTAAATCCTGCAGAGTCACGAAATCCCATTCCTGACCCGCCTGCAACACTTCCTTGCCCCACTGATCAACTAACGACAGTGTCGTAGTCGCATTGTAGTACACCGTCACAGGGTTGTAAGTCAACGTACTGGGCAATGCCAGCAACGCTTCACACTTGAATATGGATTGGGCGTCGAATGTGTTACCAACCCATAAGACTTTTGCCTCTGCCATCACATCTCTCCTAACTTCTCCAACAAATGATCCATCCGCTGCTCTACTGTCGCGTAGTCGGCAGCCCAGTGATAGGCCAGTAGCTCCCTGATAACTAGCCGTTGGGATGGTTTGAGCTTAAGAAATCCGATGATACGCCACATCGCGACTCCCTCATCCAACCCTACCCCGACCGCCGATCCGGCATGAGTAGTGTACCAATGCCGAATCCACACTTCTCGTCCGTAACTCCCAGCCGCAAAAGGACAGTGTACGATCCTAACCGCAGCCTGTGCATGTGATCGAACGTCCATCTCTCGCGTTGTCTGTGTCAGAGTTACCAGCACGACCTTGCCAACCATCCCATCCAGATTACAAAATCGCGACCATTCAGACGGCGTTAGCACCTCTCTATACATCTTGTGATCACCCTCAAGGTGAAACTGGTAGACGCACAACTCAGGCGTTATGACTTTCGTCACCGGTTTCATCGTACCTCTTGCGGTATTCAGCTTTTCTTCAACGCTCATCAGGATCTCCGATCTTCACCAACGCAAGTCGACCGTGCTCGAATGCGAGTTCGAGGGTCTTCTTGTACTGTCCCCACTTCCAGAAGGAGTAATCCTCACGCCAACGTAAATCGTTGGTCTCCACGATTACATAATCGTGTTCTTCTGGGATGCCACCCAACAGATACGGAGCACTTTCACCCGCTAGGGCACGCAACTTCGTCATGTCAATGGTAACACCAACATGAACTTCTCGATTACGTAATCCGTCACTGTCGTCTAGCCCACGTTGTATAACATTCTGGCTTACGATGAAGTCTAGTCTCATTAGCCACCCACGACAGCGTTGTGCGTCTGGGCTTGGATGGGTTCAACCGAAAGAACAGTCATCTTCGGCTTCTCGCCAGCCGCCACGCGGTGATCAACGAGTACCAATTCCACACCCGGCGTCTTCATTGTCGACAGCACCCGATACGCGACTCGCATAGCGGACAGAACGGCATCCGTATCCCCGATCCCCGCTCCAAACAGGTCGCGAAGCTCATGCAGCAACTGAATGCCTGCACCATTCAAGTGCAACGGGATAGAGTACCCTGCACCGCGTGTCTTAATCTTAGCCATGACTCAATCCACTTTCTTGTAGTATGCTTGAAATTCTTCTTGTGAAAAACGATGCACGGTGCCAGCACTGTCAAGAGCAAACACGCAAGCGGGTCCAATCAGGTATCGCTTACCGTTGTAGATCGCCCATGTCAGCGTGCGGGAGTACTCAACCACGAAATCGGGCGGACAAGTCTCAGGATTTGTTAATTCCGTGTATGTGAATGCCCTCAGCGTTCCCAATCGGGGTTCGAATGTCGCCATTGCCTACTCCCCTACTGGATTAAACATAAAGTCGAAGTCGTTTTGTGGTATACGATACACCACATCGTTCGACCCGATCACGAAGACATGGTTCGTAGCCATCAAGTAGCTCCACCCTTTGTACACTACGAACACTTCACCAGCCTCTGCCCCTCGCCGATGTAGTTTCAGGTCAGGAGGACACAGCAAGCTATTCAGCACGCTGTAGCTGTAAGCTCGCACCGTGTTGAACTTGGCTTGGTGTGTCGATTTCAAGGAAAAAGTATCTGAAGTCATTCTTTTTCACCTTAAAGACCTCACCATCGTCGGTGAGAACAAGTATGTTACCATTGTCCATTGGCAGCTTTCGGTGCCCATGCACAATGATGTGCGTCAATCCACCACCCGAATTGACAACCTTTACTTCTGGAGGACAAGTTCGAGGATTTGTTAATTCGTCCACCAAGTATGCCCGAACCCGCAAGTGTCTTGCCTTGTAATTCATCGCCTGCTCCTGATACTACTACGTCAGTTACTACTTAACGGATTTGTAAATCATATTGAAGACATGCCGACGCAACGTAAAGCGATCACCGTTCTTCATCAGCACCAACATATCCTTCTCGCCAAACCTGAACGTGTAATGGTTTTCCTTGGTCGGCGTATACTGAAACTCGTAGCATCCGTCTGGCGGGTAATACTCGAAGGCAATCCCACGGAACTCTACCAGATTCCCCAGATGCCGACCCTGCTTCATCACTTCATCGTACGAATAGGCCCACACCATGGTGCCGTCATCGTCACGTTCATAGGCATCCAGACCCGTTACACGGTAGTTTGTATCAAACTCAAACTGAGACAGAACAGACGGTGCCATACCCGGACCCACGACAAGTACTTCACCTTCCTCAATCCTGTAACTGTTGCGTTCGAAGATGGCAATGTAGGTCTTCTGGTCCTGCGACCACACGTAAGGGAGGCCTTCATGCGTGATGATCTTCTGACCTTCTCCCCTCGGCAGAGCCTGAAGCATGCTATAGGAGGTGTACTTAACAAATCTTTCTCGCGACTCTGCCGTCTTCATAATTTATCCCACCCTTTTGTAAATGAGGTTAAACAGATCTTCTTTCAACGCAAAGTAAACACCGGGAAGCATGACAAGAACATCATCCTCCCCGAACAGGAACAACCGATGAATACCACCGGCAGCACAAGAGAATTCATAACGCTGTTGGCGTGGAATGTATTCAAACATCACACCCTCGAACGCCATTCGCGTATCCTTCCGCTCAGCCTTCTCACGCACTTCCCGGAACGTGAAAGCCAGCATCGGTTGCTGCTTCAGCTCTACAGACCCGGCAGGCAGGTTGTCGTAGTGCTTCTCGAACTCCAAATCCGAGATTAAGTAAGACCGACGGGAATCGACGACCAATACTTCATCCTGACCCAAGAAGTGAGTCAGGCCGTTGACAACGGCCACATACCGATTCCTACCATCATCCCGCACGAAGACCATATCCTCGTACTGGATGACATCTTTCTTCTCACGGGCAAGCATGTTGTAGGTCACATACTTGACCATCGTATCACGTAGGTTTGCTTGTCTCACTTGTAGCCTTTTCAGTTACGGGTTCATACCCGACCATGAATGCCTCTTCCAACACCACGCCGACCGTTTGCAGGAGCGGGTCGACGACCATCACTTTCTTGCGATCAAACAGGGTAGTTACCTTGCCCCGGATCTCGATCAACATACACTTACGTAGGGTGTTGTACTCAACCCTTGCACCGTAGATATGGATGAACGACCGATCCACCAAGTCATCCACAGCGTATTTGGCCTTAAGTAATCCGAGAACCTCTTCGTAAGAATGAACTTCAACGATTCGAGGCCTGCTTTTGAAGATCCTCACATATCCTCCAAACATTTAACAGCTTGGGCGAATGCTTTCTTAGCCCTTGGAATGTCGCCGATCTTCTCCAAGGCCCATAACATCAGCTTCAAGTCTCGCGTGAACTGTTGCAGCTTACTGGTTTCTTCCTCAGTCTTAGCCACTGTCACGATCCGATCCTCATCTTGGACGCCACGCATGATGACATCCATGATTTTGTTAAGCTGTAAATAATCACCGATTAACAAATCCTCGATCAGGCCAGCCCGTTCCAGACTCGCGAACGCCTTATTGACATACTTATAGTTGATATATTGTCGCTGGTCTTCACTAACTTGGGTGTGTAGCCCAGCGACTATCTGTTTGATAACAGTTGAACGACTCACTCTACGAACTCCCTAGGGACCTCCAACGGTGTTTCGCTGTCAATCATTAAGTAATCGCACTTTACTTTACGCATATCATTAGGATGAACGAGGATGGGCACAGCAATACCCATCTCTTCCTGAATAACAACTTCCAAGAACGTGCCTAACGCGAGTCTAATTAACTCATTTAAGTTCTTGGCGTCCGCCGTCTTGAGCATCGCGGTTAAGTAAGCGTGCTCTCTGTTGGTAAATTTGACTCTCAGACTCACTTCATCCATGTTACGGTCCTTTAAACGGAGTCGTCGTGCGGCCGCATGTATCTGGCTTCCTTGGGCACACCGCTATCTGACAGCTCACGGTAGCGGAATGTGATCTTCTCACCCACCCGACACATCTTGTCAGTGGCGATCAGTTCCCGTTGCTCGTCCGTGAAGCCTGAGAGCGAGAACTCTACAGTACCCCACCGCACCCTGACCGATCCAACAGTCCCTTCGAGACGCTTCTCACCGTCTGTGTAGCCAATAACGATGCCTTCGTCATCCTCGAACGGCTTAAGTTTTAACAACACGTTCCGACGCAAAGGTTCCCAGACCGCACCGCCGTGCCGAATGATGATTCCCTCGCCGCCACCCGAATGAACGTCCTCCATCATCGCGTTGACTTCGTCCAACGCCACTGACGGACGCCAGTTGAGCTGTCGCAATCCGGGCAACAGGCGAACGGACAATGCTGGATTAACTAATAGATGCTCGAAAGTCTCCTTCCGGTTCCTGTCAGCCCGATATACGTCAGAAGCGAGAGGATTGTTCTTCACCATCCAATCGTACACGCCGACGAATTCCTTCTTGTAGACCGCGTTGTTGATGATCCCGTTCCCGTACACCGTTTCGAATCTGGGACTGTCGAAGACCTCAAATCGAACCTCGTCCCAGTCTGTCGGACTGATGTTCTCCAGAAGTGTCTTCTTTACAATCGACATCACTCGTTGGTGCTTGCCCCGACCCGCCCACAATTCTCCGTCTAACGCTCTGTCCATGTGAAGCACACCAGCCTCGACCTGTTTCTTGATCCATGCCTGTGGTGCCCAGATCGGACGGCCATAACGGCTCCACAATCCAGTACACAGTCTGTCGCGTAACCCACTGGCACCCCGTTTAGTGTCAACAAGATTACCAAATATCACAGTGCCGAAAGGCATTCCGATGGTGTCCGGGAGCCACAAGGCTCGCATCCCATCCATCTTCTCGGTGGCCCACCAATGACCGATGTTGATACATCCCTTGTCACGGGAATTAACATCCCATGATTCAGCCAATTGAACAAATTCGCGTTTTCCTCTGGCAGTTGCCATGTCGTCGATCCTCACTGGAAGATTAAGAAATATTTAAAACGGGACTTCGTCATCACTACGCGGGGCAATATCAAGGCCGTCACCGCAAAGACCCGGCACAATACCGACATAATTGTTGTCGGTGATAAAGACACCCGGATCAACAATCGGCACTATATACTGCGTGTCACTGTAATCTGGCGGAGGCGGCGGTTCAGGCTCCGGTTCAGGGATACGAACCTTGACGACCGCAACCCAGTTGTTCCAGTTCGCGATGCCCGCAAGCTGCATCTGTTCACAGCGTTGAATCACTTCTTTGTGCGGAATGAACTTCGGACTGTTGTTCTCGATGATCTTATTCACTTCATAGTAGAAAGAGATGTCATCTCCTTCCTGAACCCGAACAGTCTCATCATCGTGCAGATCAATGATCAAGTACTCGTACTTCACTTGAATCGCCTTTCGTTTCTAATGAACAGGTGCCACGATAGGAAGATCACCATCCCGATGAACTGCCCAACAATGAACCATTTGGGATCAATCATCTTCGTCATCGCCTTCTTTCTTGTACTCAGTCTCTTTGAGCGGAGCTTCGATGTAGGTGATCAACACCACATTTTTGAAATTAACAAATCCGAACTGACATGCACGCTTCACTGTATTGATGATCTGATGATCAGTGACTGCCTCAACGGTGGCACGCTCAAGAATGTCCTTGCAGGCAACGCACATCGTGATAATGTCGCCGACCCGCAGTCGCAACACTTTGTCATTTGACAGATCATGGATTACATAAGCTGGCGTCTGTAGCGGGACAGGACCAGTCTCTACCTGCCTCGGTGTCCAATCTTCAGGATTTTGTTCGACCAGACTCATCGTAGTCCTCTGGAAAGATGATTTTTAAATCGTTTGGGTCGCACACGAAGTTTGCAAACCCAGCACACAGTTTTAGAATAATGTCAAACGACACACGATCAATGTACGTCAGGTCAGCCCAGACGTTCGTCTTCGGATCGTCCAGAAGATCCATATACAGTGCTGCACCATTGCGTTGCTTGTTAAGCACTTTGACGATCTTTTTCTCAAAGACCGCTTTATCGTCATCGCCGAGGTCGGCCCATGTCGGCACATTCTCCTTCGTGTAAAAGGATCGAAACGTCCGAACCGCGTCATAACAGACGGCAGTGAGAGGCAAGAGTCGCATGTTAATCTCGATTCGTACAAAACATTAGGACTTTGTTACTGTACTGTTTGATCTCTCGACTGTGCTTGCTGATAGCGTCAATATCACGGAAGATTTCAATCTGCGAGAAACACAGTTCCAGATCCACAAACAGTTTGTAGATCACTTGCGTTGCTTCGAGCATGTTATGCATCGGAATCTGATGCACTGTGCCCGATACCAGATTCAGGATTATGAAATACTCGTTGGCGTCTGAGTCCTCAGCACTCATGATTGGCCATGCCGTTCAGCGACTGGCGGTGGATGAGTCACTTAAATACCTCATAAGTTGTTTGGGTTCGGGCGACAACGACAGGCTGGACCAACAAGTTGGGATCATAATCGTTCTCAACACACCACTTCAAGGCATCAGCCAGCTTGAAGAACACACCCTTGGGCGTATTCCAAGCCACTTCCCATGCCAATACCGGATCGGGAAGCTCGACTGGCGGTGCTGGATCTACGATGCCAAGCAAACAGGCTTGCCAGATCCCATCACCTGCATCAGGACCACTACGGTCAACGAACTGCATCATCGCTTCATCCCCTTAGAAACTGTCTTGACCCACATTTGTGCCGCATTCAGTGACCACAAGTGGCTGCTGAATCGGAAGTGGATCATGATCTTATCACGTTCCGGATTAATTAATATGGCTTGACAGGCCGTATCTCCCTTGTACCAGTGAATAATATCCACCGGCGTACTGTTCAACGGCAAGGTTTCCCAGTAGGATTCAAACTTCAACATCACTGCCACCGTCCCTTTCCAACTTTTCGAAGTGACGCAATCGTCTTCCCGCCACCATAACGCACGATGACGGCAACCTCTGTCGTCGATTCCAGTCCATCCTTATCAATTGTGGACGACGTTCCGGCGATCTTGAACTTGTCGCCATTAAGAAATCCCGTCAGTAACTCCGACTTCGTTCTGTAGTCTTTTCCGTTTAGAGGCATCAAAGTCATGACATTTCTTTCGTAGTTGTTCGAGGAATTGGGCACCTGTCAACCCTGTTCTTTTACAAGGTTCAGGCCGTAGCTCATTGTGGGTGAACTTTGCGTTAGAGTCACAACAACCGTTGATGTAGGTGTCATGGAAGTCTTGCAGAGCGGCCCAGAACTCCACCTCATTTTTCAGGTGCATGTACGCAGGACGCAACCCGCCCAGCACTTCAGGACAAGAAACAACACTTCCAACAGGTGCCATGTTGAGGCTAACAGGTGTCAGGCACCGCCCAACCGCACACATGAAGCCCTCGACGGTCTTGTAGACACAGTTACCTGTACGGAACCCATAGGAACCGCGTCGGTTATTCTGGATTAAGTAATAGTCCAGAGTTTCTTCAAGAACTTCGCTTGTCGTTTTCATATCGTCTCAGAGCCTCTTGATGGAATTCTTTGAACCACGCATCCACAATCGCCATATCTTTGACGATGTGTGGATTAACAAAGTTGTATAACTGGGTATGAAACATTGGACATTTTCTTATCATCCACGTATCATGAAGTTGTTGGAGCTTGTCCCAGAAGCTAATGCTGTGGCCTTTGTATTCTGGTTTCAAGTCATCTAACAGTTCTCGACGATCACTGATCACGCCCATCGTATCTGCAAACGCCTCAGGGTGTTCCAGACAGCGACCAACAGCACACTTCGCACCTGTCTCAGGGTTGTAATAACAACAACCATCTGTCTCGATGTCATTCAGTACATAAGTCTTGGTCCCGCGAGGGGATTTCTTAATCATGTACTCGATGTACGTTTCATAGATGATGTCAAGTTCACTCTTCATATTCGCCTAAGGGTTCGGGTGTGTCGATGTCAACGATAACATGAACCCTGTCCCATTGGGAAGAGTTCGTAACTTGATGTTTGTTCCAGTACGGCACTGGTCCATACCAGTAGCCCTGATACATGCGAACGTGACCACTGTCCTTGTCCCACCAGATCGACGGTGCCTCAGCGATGACCACCAAGTGATACCTGCCGATTCGCGGATCTTTCTTCTGCATCGGAGTTGGTGGAATCCAATCTTGGTGGATCGGAATCTGCGTCATCGCTGGTAAGCGATTGATCATGATGTTGACCGCACGCTCAATGGGCACATCGAGAAGCGTACACAACTCATCGAGCATATAATCGACAGTTGGGTTGTCTCTCACAATCTTCGGGATGCCTGTTCCCTGTGGCACCATCATCTCCACTTTCCCGTCGTCCACAGTATACGATTGGTTCGCAAGCCAGATTCGGATACTGTGGAAGGGAACCTTACTTAATCCGATGGCGTGCATCAAGATTCTCCTCTAAGCGTTTGAATTTGATTGGATGTAGCCACAGGGTGATAGCAATTATGATGACCACGCTACCACCCTGAACAGGCATTCCGATCCAAAGAATAAAGATTAAGAAAACAAGCCAACAAACCCGGAGAGTGGCCATTCGATACCCTTCCGTGCTCGGGTCAACATGAGCATCTGATCAGCGATCAGAATGACGCTATCATTGTATGCTTGCCAGTTGCCCAGATGCCCGAACACGAAGTGGCAATTGATGCCATGTGAGCCTTCACACAACGTGAACAGGTTCGAGTCCACTTCTTCCAGTTCTGGGAACAGGTGAAACGGCTTGATGTGGTGCACATTCAGGCGTCGCACACCACCGCAGGCCCGACACTTGGGTTCTTTCATCAGGTGGCGGGCACGCACGTTCGGCCATCGCGAACTTCGTCCAGCGGGCGGAGGCACGACGACAGGCCCAGCCGCTGCTGTCACAAGGGCCAGTACGTCTCGGGTGAACTGTTCAGGGCCATCATAGACCTGTGTCGCGTCACCCTGTTCGCCACGGTAGTAAGCATCGACGCGAAGAGCCGCGTCAGCAATCATTTGTTCGTCCATTACTTAATCCTTCAAACGAGTTCGAGTTCCAACACAGTAGATTCGCTGGCGTCGTAGTGTAGCTCTTCGTCGTGGACGACATTGTCTCCATCAACTACTTGCAGTACTTGTTCCTTCGATCCTTGCTCAAGTGGCAGTCGCACGACTGTTCCACGAACGGCACAGATCTCTTGGATTTGATTCTCGGTGATCAAGCGAATCATCAGATGTACTCCCTTTGACCTTCGCGGTGTGTAGGTGATTTGGGCAGCACCATTAGCTCGCCCACCTTAAGATTACGAAATCTGACACAACCTCTGGCACGAATGCCAGTCGCCACTTCTCGAACCTTGATGTCGTAGACACCATCATTTGTGACGAGCAGTGCAGTCAACCGCTCCTCAGTAATCGTGCCTGAAAGAATCTCTTTTAATTCTTTTTTCAGTTCACGAATATTCACGTAGGCTTCGCCACTCGCTTTGCTACATCGAAGATAAGCACGACGTAACGGCGTTTGAATCGGGTAGAACACGAGTTGGCTCCCATCACTTGGTCTTGACATCCATATCACCTTGAATAGTGCGTTTGCGGGCCATGCAGAACGGGCAGATACACACCAGTTTGGTCTTCGGCACACCAGCAGGCGGCACAGGACACTGATCGAGCAGTTCCGTCATTGGACTCAGGTCCAGACACGGAATCAATTTCACAATCAACTGTTCGATGGCACCGGTTTCGGCTGCCTCGAATGTCGCAAATCGCTGTTCACCTTCATCATAGTACTCTTTGAAGCACCACGTGAGGATGTACCTGTTCTTGGTCCTTGTCCTACGCATCAACGTGATATTAAAGCGTGTCAAGGCCGTTGCCCAACTCCAAGTATGGGCACCGTCAGGATGAATAACGTGTTCCCAAGCGGGCTTACCTACCCGAAACAATTGATTGAACACTGGGTGAGTGCTCTTACTCGCAATAAGTTCCACCGGTTTCTTCTTTCTGGGATCTAGCCCATTTCATTGCCGCGATATCAACCATGGACGTTATGTTCGTCGTTCGCGGATACTCTTTGAACATATAGTCGATTGGTGTCCCATTCCTGTATGTGCCCATTCTGAGCCTGCTAGCTGAAATAGTTCCGGGGAAAAGATGGAATATTTCATTTCTAGCCTGCAAGACCGTAAGGCCAACAGTGTAATCGTGGCCATAAGGATTAGACGGGCATAACACACGCACACTGTTTGTCTCAGACCTTAACTGCTCGAAGGGCCATCTCTGGATACTACACTCTTTAAAAGCGAACAAATTACATAATCTGTGTCCACCCTTCAAGAAGGTGTCCAGCGGCATCGCAAGATACTGTGGATGTCCACCCAAGAACGACATATACACCCAGCGTGGGACAAACTCTAGTCGCTTGAGCACAAGGCGTTCACGATCTTTCTGCGTATCAGCATCACTGTTATTGCCACCCCAGCTCATTATGTAGCTGCCATCACTGTTACGAATGACACGGTAGAGAATATTCGGATACCGCAAACTCACTTCATAGATCTTGGCCTCATCATCCAACCCGCAAGCATATAACTGGTCGATGTAGGCCATCAGATTCGGCGTGGTTAGTGTGCTTCTATCCTCGATCATCGTCGCAGTCATCTGCATCAACTGGACCCAGTCATAGCGAATGAACATCATTTCTCCGGTACAGGTAAGTGAGCATCTTTTCTTGCCACCAAGAAGCAGACCCGATTCAGGTCTTCGACAGCCGTATCTGCACTCTCGTATGCCACAGTCGCGAGTTTGTGAAACACATCCGAGATTATATAAGCTGTTGACTTCTCCAACTGATGCACTGTCTTGGCCTCGAACCACTTAAGGCTGATCGAGGGATTCCTGTCGTAGATCTCGATCTTCGTGATCGGGAACTGTTTGAACACACCAGATTTCAAAATCTTCACAAACTCCATCATCGTACACTGGATCGTGTCGGGCATCCCCAACCGCCAAGTGTATGACGACTTCTCACAGAGGAGGGTGTCCAGAACACTGGTCGGTGCAAACCCTTCTGGCAACTCCAGCCTGCTGCACCTGTGACAGCGACAGTGAATCTGTTCCTTAGCGATGTCGTAGGTCTCAGACTTGTAGCAGGAGTTGGGATCGCTGGCTTCGATAGACATCTTAATGTAGATGCCTTGCTCTACTTCTCTCCGAGTCCCGTGGTCGATTAAGTAACCCGCATAGATCAGTCGGGTATCTGTGTCCCAAGGTTGCAGCAGGATGTTCTTCAAGTAGTCCCTCTTGAGGTATTGCTCACCCGTATCAACGCGTGCCATGGTTCTCTCCGTAGATGCCTTTTTTACAATTGAATAGCGACAGTCGGGCGTTCTTAGGGAAAAAGATACTACGCAACCGATAGTTGTCTAGGGATGCGACATAACGGCATTCAACAATCTCGCCTTCGTTGGAGAGGTCTTCCAACAGGAAGAGGACTTCTTTGGCATTTGCACAGACAGCAGGGACGACTTCCTGAATGATGTCCATGTCGTGGCAAGCACCATTCGTCCTTATGTAATCCAGAATCGTCAGCATCTTGGCTTGCTGCGTGATCTTGGCCATCTGGACTCCTACCTGATGTTTTCTGGTTCCGTCTTTTCGAGAAGGTCGGCGATCTCCGTGAAGGTCAGTTTGTCGTTGTCGTTCAGCGTGGTTATGTAATCTCTCCTTTCTTGCGGAACGCCAATAAGAGAATTGAGTTTGGTCACGACGGCAGGACAGTTGGTCAAACCGGAAAACGCCACCACGTTTGGTGTGAGGCCGACATTCTCAGGTTCCATGCACGCTTGACCGGCGATGGTGTCAACGTAGCCAGATGGACCACGCTTAACTGGTGTGCCCTGCTCGATGGCCACTTCAGCCAGCACACCCAAAGCACAGTGGCAACCATTATAGACCAGTGCTCCGAAACTTTGTTTGTACTTGCCGCTTCGCAGAGCGTTGATCCACAATTTCTTAATCTCGGGTTTCACGGTCAGGTTCCCTTTCAAGCATGTCAGCAATTTCGCTGAAGGTTAATTCTTGCTGGTCATTGAGCTTTGCAATCGACACTTCTTTGATCGGATTGCCTTCACTGTCAACCATTAGGATGACATGCGGCATCGCAACGTCACCTAGCCATTCGCGAACCGGCTTTGGCAGAGCATGGTTCTCATACATGCCGTCGGCTGTATGGCCAATGTAGTAGCCTCTGTCAGGCCCGTGGTGTAGACCTTGCACGCCATTCGTGAGAGCCACTTCACACAAGACACCCAAAGCACAGAAGCACTCTTGCCCGTATTGGGTTTGTCGTAGTGAGCCAACATTTTGTCTGTACTCATTACTGCGGAGAGCGTCGATCCACAATTTCTTAATCTCAGGTAACATAGACATAGCCCTCTTTGGTTACTCGGAAAGTCAGTTGGCCGTATTCTTGGGCCAGCTGGTCCAATTCCTTCCAGATCTCACCGAACGGGTGAAAGTCTCCGAAGGAACACATATGATTTCGCACATACAGAGACAGGTACAGGCAGTGAGCCATCCAGAAGATGTCGCCGCCGTTGGAGTATTTATAAATAGCATCCAGCCAATTGTTCACTTCTTGCTGAAGTTTGATCACCGTCGTAACAGCCATGTGAACTTTTTGGTCTGGCGTATCCCGAACCTCTTCTTCGACAATCGCACCAAACATCTTAGCCAGAATGTTTGCTCCGAGACTGTACTTTCCAGTATAGTTCGTGACTTCGTGTTCGTGCGTCGCAAAGATACTGCGGACCAAACAGTTCACCCCGCCCAAGTAGACAGACGGAGCAGGTCTTCGGCTTTCCCCGGACACGTTTGAAGTGGACATAGTTTCCTCGTTTCGTAATACCAATTATGTGTGGAATACAACTTGTCCACACTATCCTGATTCCTGCTAACCTACCAGTCAAGGCTAGGCATATGACATAGAACCAGCAGTTGAAGATAAAAGCTTTTGTAATCCAGCGTCGCATAACGCACACTAAAGATTAATAAATTTAAGTGCCCGCAAAGTTGCAAGGAACTCCGCTTCACTGTTTGGTCTTGCCAAACTCACATCATCGGGTGCGAATGGCAATGCATCGCCGTAGCCCTCAATAAGAGTGTGGGCCTCGGTGTCCACGTTGTACTCATACTGAAGCCACTTGTATGCACGCAGATCCGCTCTTGGCAGGAAGATCGGCGAAATCTTTTCCCAGATCCTAGGATTTGTGGGATTATTCTCGAACCCGTACTTTATGAGAATTTCTTCGGTAACGCGGAACGGCGAAGCCTGTCCAATAGCCATCCAACATCTCCAATCGTTTGCGGTGCAAGGGCGTCACCAAGTAAGAATTTACCATCCAGAAACCACTCGCCGTCACCTGAGTAGTATTTCACAGTTCGCTGGCTGTACGGTTCGACATAAGCGTAGATCTCTTCAGCGATCTTCGTAAAGCCTTTCCGAAGCAACTTGTCTTCAGTGATAGGTTCGTCACAGTAGCGTTCAAGAAACATCTGAGCAAACTGAGCACCAACACTCAGTCTGTCGTCGAACCCGATCCTGCTATTCTCTTGGGCATTGTTCAGATTAATTAATCGGTGTGCCCAAGGCAGGTAATTCTCAATCGAGATAAGGATTGTTTTCACTCTGGTCTCCATTGCGTAAGCCTCCGGGCGACGCCAGCGGTTGTGTAACTGAACGATAGACCCTTGCCGACAAACGTCACTTCCCACCCGATTTGCGAATACTCGCAACTGACTTCGTTGACTGCTTCCATCGGCCAACCCTCAGTCGAAACGTAGAGTTGACCGATCTTGAGTCGCGAGTCAATATACTCTCGCAGTCCTGCGGTTGTGTGACGTTGTTCCAATAGCAAGACAAACAGTTCCGGCGTAATCATCAGTTTGAACTCGGTTCGGGTTTTGTAATCTTTTCCACAACTTTGACAGGCAGGACGGTGACGGACGTTAGTTCGTCAGCCGCTTCGAGCAGGCCAGCCACCAGAATATCGCAGACTGCTTGGCGATCATGGACCGTTGCAGGGCGAATATTCTTACCATATGGTAGCTGTATCATCTTTCGGATGAGTTTGTCAGCAATAAGGTGGGCGATTTGCGTGTCACTCTTAGCCATCGGTGTATCTTCCCAATTAAGTAATCCAGATCAGCAGCAGTCTTTGGTTCGAAGGCAGCTTCGACCATGTCATAATTGATCCACCATGAATAACGAGATCGAGAGATTAGATAATCCTCGTCCAACACATCGAGTTCCCACGGGATCGTGTAGACCCAAGCATCGTTCTTGCTATCGACCTTGGGTTTGAAGCCAAACCACGCAAGAATCTCATGCGTGATCTCGTCATTCGGGTGCGGGGCACCTTCTGGCAATTCAGGATTCTGGCGAAGCCAATCTTTGGCCAAGTCATTCATGGCACAGTTAAGGCAGGGTGCTTCCCCGACCTCCGAATCACACTCGCAAGGTGCTTCACTGTTCACCAAGTATACGGCAGCAGCTCTAATCGACATTGTCGGGACCTCCAAAGATTAACAAACCCTGAATCAGCATTTCTTCGTACCCGTAGACACCGTGTTCCTCACAGTGTTCGCACAGTCCTTCGTGCATGTCAGGCTCTGCGAAGTCCGCAGTCTCACCGCACTTGATGCACATACCCTCGCCCGAGTCCACACGCATTGCGTACTCAGACTCGTGCATCTCAACTGGAAGTTTGATCTTGCTCATCCGAAGGGCACCTTTTCCATGTGGTTGTAACCCTTGACAGGATTACCGAAGTAGTCAACCAACGCTTCTTTGCTTTTCGCGGACTTGTAAAGGGCTTCGAAGTGATCAAAGCCTGTCGGGTAGATGTAGATGTCAAGCACTTCCCGAGACCAGAAGAAGTAGTAAGGCACCTTGCGACGGTCGAAGGTGAACATACACTTCTTTGGGATCGTGCCGATCAGATCAGCAAGTTGATCGTACTTCTTGAAATCAATATGGATGCAGTTCATTTTAGTACCCTGCTGCTTCTGCGGTATGGTCGCGGTGAAACTCGTCAGCCGTGATCCAGTTGGGAAACGCCACTTCAACATCGTCGATGACGCTTACATAATCTGCAAGCTCACCAACACCGCACACTCGTTCGGAACCGCCATTATGGGTTCCATCACAGTCTCGTCCGTGCCAGCTATGCGTAGCTGTGACGGTCTGGCCATCGAACTCGTAACGAGTCAAGGCCCAGTGGTAGCCCTCATCTGTTGGGCCTCCACTGGGGAACTCTTTGTGCTCGCCGATTTCGAGAGTGACGACTTGGACTTTGCCGTCTTCGTAAGCGTTGAAGGCGATCATACCACGTTCCTGTAAGCGTAGGTTGAGAACTTGAAGTTGGAAAGATTCATTAATTTCTCAAACGTGTTATAGGCGATCTCTTCGCCCTTAACACCATGCACTGTCAGGTGGAGGTCGCGGCTGATCCTCCAAGTGTTGACGATCTCGTTGGCCATCGCTTCGGTGAACATACCGTCGATGGTGATGTCAAGCGACTCAAGGTGAGTCAGGTCCAGATACTGCATCTGCATCACATGCCCGACGTTCATTCTTGAAAGAACGACAAGCTGGCTGATCCACTTGAACTTGTGAGCAGCGTTGATACGATTGAAAGTATCAAGAGCAAACATTCGATTCAAGCAGGCCCGATGCAGGAGCAGGTGATCCATCCAGTAATTGAGATTACTTAAGAAGGTCTTCGTTTCACCTGTGTAGCAGACAAAACGATTATGTAATTTCTTGGTCAGGTTGTTTGGGTCGCAGTAATTCAACGCGTAGCCTTTGTCGATGTAGGGCGGAGTACCTTGCCCGGTTTCGAGAAAGTGGCGTTGCACTGGCGAGAGACGAGTCAACAGGTGATGATATGAATGAACATCACTCCGTCGCTGTGTGGAATTGACTTTGCAGACTGCTTGGTCCGCACCTAGAATTAGCATTGGACACCTCTCAGGAAGTTTTCTTAATCTTGCTCGCCACAAGGCGGATTAAGTTAATTTAATCTCAGTACCAAATCGGCACTGTAGACGGACTATCCGCCTATGGTATTCTATCAAATCGGCCTATCGGCTACAATCCCCAAAATAAAAAGAAAAGCAAAATAAAAGTTAAGCCAGATTAAATTAAGATAATCTGGCTCAACCTTTAATCTGTCCGAAGGCAGATTAATTAATCAAAAGTGTCGAGTCTCGCAAGCCTTGTCGAATTCAGCGTCTCCGCTCCCTTGATTGGCTTCCTTGGCCCGTTGCTCCAGCATCTCACAGCGTAGTTTGGATTCCTCTTTGGTCATGTTCTTGAAGTAGTTCTCTTGGCCACCCTTGGCAGCTTGCCAGCATTCGACAGCCTTGTAATAGACTTCGTACTGGTGTTGCTGATTCGACTTGTAGCGATGCTTTGCACACCGCAGAGCCGGGTATCCATCACCGTCCATGCCGCGAGCAGTGATCTGGTCGATCCCGATTATGAAATCTTCGCCGACACTACAACCGCAAAGCCAAGAGTAGATGATGGTCTGGCGATTCCAGCTTTCGTCGATGTCCTTCAGCGTCTTCGTCGTGCCGTTGACCATGATACCCTTGTGGGCAGTCGGCCAAGCGTCTTTGTGACTTGTTAATCCCGGAAACAGTTTGACGTAGCCGGGTTTCGGCGACACGCCAGACTTGCTACAGTAACCGTTGACCTTCCAGTCCAGTGTGACCTTCATGCCTTCCTTGTTTGTCAGGAAGATGTCAGGCTTGCCGAGTAGCATCACATCCTGAAAGTCATACTGGATGACGTTCTGGATGTCCATTTCGAACTTGGGTTCGCCGATGGCACCCTGCATCTCGACGATCATGTCAGCCAACGCACCAGACTGTTGATACCATTTGAACACACGTTCGCCGTGCGTCCATGCCCAGTCGCGGTTGTGCGGCTCGACTTGCTTCTCGAAGATTGTCTTGAGGTCGAACGTCGCACTGTCTTTGTGGCCTGTGCCGAACAGACGCCTGTGCAGGAAACTCTTAGCGTAGGCATCGAACGCAGATCCGATGCTCATGGGTTGCGTTTGCGGGAAACGCGGCGGGCGATGGTCAGCCAAGTATTCCAAGTAGAAAATATCAGGATCTTCGATATACTTGGACAAGCTGGTCGGGCTGATGTACTGAAGGTCACGCATCGGTCACTCCAAGGATAAATTAACAAATCTCAAAACACAGTCGGTGGTCAGCTATTCGTAGAGCCGAAACCACCTTGCCGCACAACGTCCTTCACTTCCAGATCCGCCGGATGATAGACCGGGCGAATCAGCATTTGACAGATGGCCTTACCCGCTTTTAGGGTGATAGGTGCCCACCCATTGTGACGCACTAGGACTTTCCATTCGTCAGCATAGTCAGCGTCGATGACGCCAGCTTTGATCTCGATGCCCTGATTAGCTAATCCAGATTTCTCTTTGAAGATAGCTTGAATGTCATCATCCGGTGCCCACTTGATGTTCAGCGGCACAGTTGTCAACAGACCGGGCAACAGTTCAATTGTGTACGGCACGAACAGGTCGAATGCCGCTGACCGTTTCGTGGCACAGGTGGGCATGTTGTACGCCATCGACGGTTCGACAGGTGTGAAATTACATCTCGCGTTCATTATACAGGCCACACATAAGGGAGGTTGTCAGGTTCTTTAGGGAAGACAAATCTGTATCCAACTGGATCTTTACGCAATAAATTGCTGCGGTGACTCAGATGTAACTCTTCTGACCCGAACCATGAAGGCCAGAACTTGTCGTTTGGTGTCCAGTCTCGAATGTAGATATTCGGACTAGATAATTTGTTTCTAAAACGGCGAAGCATGTTGTCAACATTGCCACGCCGAATCCACTCTTCACAGATTAAAATCCCATAAACACACAGAGCATCTTCATGGCCTCTCCACATTCTGGTGGCTGTATGATTTTGCCAGCCGACACCCGGAATGCAGAGTGCGTCGTGAATCTGCTCTGTCTCGGCACGTTGCTTACCTAATCTACGCCAGTCGAGGACTGACGCAGATTTGATAATACTCGGATAAGGTAAGAAAGTTTGCATTGGATTAATTTAATCTAATCTTGATTAACGGAACGGTTCCCTTATCCTATTCTATTGAAACGCATACGCGAAACAATAGGGAAATTTTGAGAATTTTCCAACACGATTAGATTAACTTAATCCATCTGTCTTGCAAATATCTCTTTCATTTTCCGTCGCACAGATTTTATAATCGTCACATCTTCATTCAAGATACCTGCAATCTCTGCGTCCTGACAGCGTTGCAGTTTGAGCCACAGGATTCGACGCTGGAGTTTCTCAGGAAAGATATCCATCGTTTCAGCCAGCAGTTCACTGTCACAAAGCTTGCCAACAGTAACAGCACCCAGACTCGCTTCGACTCGCACAACGTCTAACAAATCCGCACGCCCCTTCGCGAATGCCGCACGCATTGATCTTGGACTAGCCATGATAATTTTGTTGCTTGCAAATGCTTCGTCCATCATACGTCTAATGTATGCGACGATGTAGCGTGTAACATCCTGTCTAACGTCTGGGGTTATGTAATCTATACTGTTGTGTACAGCAAGCACAACCGCGTAATAAGCTACTGCGGTGTATTCTTCTAGCTCATGGGGCATTTCCTTCTTCTTGCAATAACGCCTAGCCATACCTTCAGCTAGCCCCATATGAGCGTATATGATAGCGTGTTGCTTGTCGAGGTTTTCAGGCTCAGCAAGCATCTCGCTGAATAACTTTAACGTGACCTCTGAGCTATACATTTAACAACCCAATATGCGTCAATAGAATAATCAACCAAAAGGTCCGCAAGGGTGTAAATTGTGCCGTTAGGATCTTCAACCATGCTGCCGTTCCAATAAACAGCGTGGCTGAATTGTTTTCCTGCATGCTTTGGCGTGCACATAATGACGCCTAAGGTGTTCGACATCAAATCTTCGAAACACCGGATTACATAAGGCGATGAGTTGTGTTCCAGCTCCAACTCAGGGATCACCGGAGTAGAACTGAAACCCAACATCAACCCGACGACAACAACCTCATTAATTGCAACACTGCGACGAGAGCGAGGATCGTGTAACGGAAATGCAGAGTTGATCACCTTATCAGGATCTTGTCCAATAAGGTCAATCAACGTCTGGTAGTCCGTATTATACGCTCTCGCAAAGGCTGTCGGGAGACAACTCCAGCGGTTTGGCTGCTTCATTGTTGACTTTCAGGATCTGCAATTCTGTGATATCAACACACTCAGCGAGAGCTTTGATGACCCTCGGAACATTGCAGGCCGCAACGATGACGTTGAGACCCCGCATCTTGAGATGTTTGATCAACGGAACCAGACTGATGTCGCTACTGCCAAGGATGACAGTAGTGACATTTGGAGTCAGACTTAGAGCTGCAATCGCGATGGCTACCGACCATTGTCCATGCTCTTCGAATGTAGTGGTGAAACCCACACTCCGAAGCATTGTGATGAACTTGTTGGCCGTGCCATAGTCTTTGCAACCATAGGCATGTTTGTATGGGATACCAAATCCCAATTTCTGCTCCAACACAGAAACATAGTCAGCATAATTGAGCCGACCACTGAACTGTGCTTGCACATTAGTATGCAAGTTTTGGGTGTCCACAAATAACGCGAACATGATTATATAATCCGTTGGAGTAAATTAAGAAATTACACAGCCTTCTGCGTTGCAGAACTTTTCGTCCTGTCCATCTCCAAGAGAGACATCTTTCCAATCAATTGGATTGATGAACGCAGACATCTGAGCGTACTCAGACGCAGTCATATTGCTTTCGGGCATCTGTGCGTATACTCCCTTGCCTGTATGAGGCAAGAGTGAGCAGGCTTTGATGACCGGCAAAATGCTGCTTAGCACGGACTCAATATCGTCTTCTTCGTGACGAGGATTGAATTCGTAGACCTTGTGGCAGGGTGAACCGTTCCAGTTGGTGTAGGGTTCAACCTTATGGCCCTCATCAAGTGGAGGCCCGGCGTCAACCGAGCCATCATAGATGAGTACCCACTTCGGTTTGAAGTAGAGCGTGTTACTAACTGCATTGTCTGCCCATTCACGTTGCAGCGTAACCAAATTGTTCGCCTGCTCCCACAGACTAGCTTGTTCAGCAGTTTTGCTGGATGCAGATTTCGTCGGGAAGCTGAACACTAAGGTTCCGCTCGGATCAAATTTCTCTGGCTCCCAAGCGTATCCAGCCGCTTTAAGACGGGGTACAATTGGATTGTTCGCGGCAATCCGCATGCGACGATGAATATGCTCAAAAGTGGGATAGCCAGCACCACTTGTACAACCAATCAACTTGCTAACACTACCAGAGGGTTTCACAGTTGTGACCCGAATGGACTCAGGCACACCTGCTTCCCCGTTAGCCCACTGATTTGTTTCGCGAACCCGCTTGTATCCCTGACGCATGTACTTAGTCAAGGTGAACAAGCCGTCACGTTTCATCCAGTCAGTGTAGCCTGTGATGCCAACTCCAATACGCCGATTACGAGCGATGATCGCATTCGTCTCAGGTGCATGGGTAGGCAGGAGGCTTACTGTGGAACTGTAGAACGTAGCGTACTCACAGGCTTCCAACCAAGTCTCGTTGTCGGGGCAACGACTTGGCGCTGTTTCAGAAAGATTACATAATTCAAAAGACTCAAGCGGTATCTCACCGCACGGGTTGAGTCCAATGGCTTTGTCTTTCCGGAGTCGCTTGTTCTTCTTGCCAACTCGACCCGTCGGGAAGTTCCGAAGATTTGCAATCCCCGGTTCACCACGCACAGGTACACGCTTGGCCACATCACTCAAGCAATCAAAATCCGTGTCCGTCTCGACACTGACAGTATTGTTCGACATCCACCCGATATCTTCGCGATCTGGATAGATTTTGTAATCCTTCAGATCGAGAAAAGTCTGATCAGTAATCTTGCCCATCGCTAGTTCGGCAGAACGGCGGACATTGCCAGCCACAACACAACAACCAATAGCGTTAGCAATGTCAGTCTTGAGGCGAACTTCGTCGTAGCCGGGTTCATTGAGAAACCTGTTAAAGAAGTTTTCGATCCGCTTGTGCAGGTCTTTCAACGGTCCCGGACCAGATGCCAGACCACCGAAGCCAGCGATTGGCGTTCCATGAGGCCGAATCAGTGAGTAGTCAAAGTTGGGCTTCTTGCGATGCTTTCCTTCGTCATCCAAGAAGTAGCTGTCGATCAGCAACTTGGTGGACAGTGCCCACGACTCCCGCGTATCTTGAATGATGAATTCGTATCGGCCGACCGGCGAGTAGGCTTTCAGACCCTCTCGAACAGGACCGAACCCGACGCCCACACCCATCATGAGTGCGTCCATCATCCATTCATAGCATCGACTTAGGCTTGCGACTGGCGTGCTGTGCAGATCGACATACGAACAGTTGTTCAATGCCATTGATCCGCGTTGATTAACAAATCTGGTGCCCATCGCCCACAGTCCGCGACCCGGTGGCAGCCAATACATCTTGAACATGGACACTGCCATGTCGCGAGCATAGTTCTGCCACTTGTCCTCGTCCCAGTTGATACCGTTACGAATGTACCAGTCTTTGCGAATCGACATCACTCCATTGATGACTCGAATCACGCAGTCATCCCAAAGCTCCTGACCAGTCCAATTGCTTTGCCCGGTGGCCGAATTGATCTCAGGCAGCAGAGCCTCTGACGCAGTAGCCGGTTTCCGCCGACTATAGGTTCTCATGAAAACAACTTCGCCGAAACCTTGAAACCCGAATTCGGGCCTAAGTGAACGAATATAATCGTCCGTTGTTTCATTGAGTTGAAAATAATTTTTCACAAACATCGTCAGATCGCTTTCTTGGAAATGAAATACAGAGTCCAACCCGGCTTCTCATATTCGAAAGGCTTGTTCGTGTTGGATGGATTGTGGACAATGCAGAGCTGTTTCTTGCTGTCAGCACCACATACAACGTGTTGAATGTCTCCTGATCTCGAAGGCCCGGACATGATGAATAGTGACGGACTTTCGAACTTCATGCCAATGAATCTATTAACATCTTCAGATTTTAAAATCATCACTTCCATTCCACGTTCACGAAGCCATTCCTTAAAAGGATTTGTCTTCGTACCAAACTGGTGTTTGAAGTGTGGAATAGTCTTGATGTCTTTGAAATCTAAAATAGATGCAAGACAGGCCCGCAGAGAATCATTCTGCAAGCCTGTCTCTACAAGCTGGTAGTGCATGATCATTTCAGATATTGCCACCAGTTAGAGGGTTGAAATAACTTGCCGAGTTCTTGTGGTGTTGCAGAAGTCAATACCCAAATCCCTGAATTAACAGCAGTGAACTTGGGGAACATTTCCCGTTGAGCTGGCGTGAACGCATATGCTAACGGGTTCTTGACTTCAATCCAGCGAGGTCCGTATTGAGCATGACAGGCATAAAGATCTGGGACACCCTTCTGGAATTCGTTGCCGTGCATCACCATGACAAACCATTCAGCAGCCCGTAGGGCCAGAATGATTTCCTGTTGAATCTTCGCTTCGGGTCCCAAGTTCCGGTTCCCCTTCGGTAGAAACGGGTTCATCGGCGATCTTCAGTTTGGGAGTTTTTGATTTCTTAATCTTCTCGACCACCGGCTCTCGGGACTTGAGCAGTTTGGCATACTGGATGGCCAGTAGTTGAATGCCCAAGATCAGAGAGCCTTCTTCATCGCCGCCAGAGTTGATGTCATTCAAACACTCGGTGACTCGAAGACTGAAGTAGCTGGTGTCCTCGATCTCCATCAGGTACTTGGCTTTGGTGTCGCTGGTCTTTACATGGCAAGCGGCGAGAGCTGACTTGACATCACCAAAATTTACTTTCGGCATTTGCAAACTCCTCGGGAGACAACTTGGCTTTATCAGCATCTTGTAATGCTTCGATTAATTGCCACTTAAGTAGTCGCCCGTAATCTTTAATTTTGTTTTTCTGTGCAACAATTAACAACGCTCTTCTACTCATTGTCGTGTAGCAGGTGTGCCTGCCTCGTTTGACTACCTCATAAAGTTCGTCAAACTTACTTTGCGAGATTAGCTCTAACAGTTCGTCCCGCTGTTCGCTATCACTATAGTCGAAATAGTCGATGAAAGCCTCAGTATTAACAAATCTATCCACCCGCATCAGGTCCAAGGATTTGGAATGGACCTGATCTTGAAGCTCTTGCAGGGTCATTTATCAGCCCAAGACAGACCTTGTTTCCACTCCAGCTTGATCAGAGGGATTTTACCTCGGAACCCTTCGACACTCCGATCAACTACTCCCTTAACTAATCCTTTAGCGAAGGGATACTTGTTCGACACAACGCAGATGATTTCGTCATGGACGTTGCAAGGTTGCACAATCCAGTCATGGACACCTGCAGGTTGTATGTCCCAAATATCTCTTTGGACCTTTTTGGTGATCTGGGCACCAGTTGAT